>JABCRI010001146.1:0-87394 GCA_015143295.1 Tetracentron sinense | reverse complement strand
TGGAACATGGAGGATGGGCATTTTAACATAATTGAAATTACCTTGATGGTTGGATGGAAAAAACGCACGAAAAGAAGAAGATGAACTATAAGGAACATGTAGATTTGGTTGGACAACTACCTAAAATAGAATAAGTGCACTAAAATGACACTCATGGAAGGAGGCCTATGCATGTGCTTTATGAATGAGAAGCGATCAAATGCATGTAGATACTCAGTTACCTATGGCACATATTGAATGAATTATGTGCCATATCTCTCTTGTTATACGTTTCCAGGGATTGTCACAACGTCACGTTACCGAGCACGCATGTTGCATGAACGAGATTTCAAGAGCCGTGCATATATAATCAACAAGAAAAAAATGCATGTCAAGGGCGGTTGGTAGCCCAGGACTTCGGGTTACTAGCCTCTGGTCACAAGAAAAACCGAAAATACTATATGTCAAGGAGTGGTAGCCCAGGGACTGTCGGGGGTATAGCCTCTGGATACAAGAAAACTAAACAAGTAACTAAAAATTCACATATTGTCAAGGAGGTTGGTAGCCTAGGGAAATCGGGGGTATAGCTCTGGCTCACAAGAAAAAAAAACCATATATCAAGGAGGGTGGTAAGACCAGGGACATAATTCGGGTATTAGCCTCTTGTCACAAGAAAACCAGAATCAAGGAGGTTGGCGCCCAGGGAGATCAAGGGTAGCCTCTGGCTCACAAGTTATAAGATGAAAATCAAGATGATGACAAGGCATTCATACATGTAAAATTTACACGCATTACATGATTCTTAAGCATACCGAGACAGAAAATGGATTTCCAAGCATGAGGTTTATCGGCGTTTCGAATTCATGCAGGAACGAGCAGATGATTGATTGTACAATGTTTAAGATGTCTGCGCGTGCCTCTTACTGCTCTGTCTTGTATTACTGTTGTGTGTGTTATTATGTAATGGTAAGCTAGTAGCTTGTACTCGGGAGATTCCATGCTCAGCCATACTTCATGTCAGCAGGTATTGGGGAAAGCCCTCGACCTGGAGCCTTGGTGTCGAGGAGAGTACATAGAGAGAGAGAGCCATCTATCCACACAGTCTCAGGCGGGGACCGAGACCTCGACATGTGGCGTACCTAGAATACTTGGGGGAGAGTACGAGAGGGTTGGTATGTATGTTGATAGGTGGGCTGTCCACCTGAGGCTGGATATTTTTTATGTATAAGTTACTGGGATACAAAACTTATTATAGAAAAGAAATTTGGTTATGCGTCGCAACCTATGTTTAGCTTCCGCGCTCTGATTTCATTGTGTTAGTATAGATCACCTGATTCATTCAGGAGGTTTGGCACATACGTATCGTCACACCTAGACTGGTCCCTTAATACTAGGGGTATTTTGGGGACCTGACAGAGGGGGTATCAGAGCTCTAGGCATTAGAGTCCCTATAGGGTCAAGTAGTATCGATACAGTATAAAGTGTTATGAAAGAGTTCGTATCCAAGTATAGACTAAAAGTAGTCTTGGTCCAAAACTGGTGGAACTTCAACCAAACTTAGAGTCCTACGCTAGGAACAGGAGTGTATGATATGCTTGTGGGTTGGGTATACCTGCATGCATTATCTTGTGTTAGTAAAGGTGCTCTTTAAATGAATGGGGAAATTATTACAAATGCATATCCAAGTTAGACTCATGTTGTATTGTCGTTCTCAGGAGAAATCATGAGACGCAATACCCGGGGTCGCGGGTACAACACGAGGGGCAATGGAGGTGATGCTCCATCGGGTGATGATCAACCAATTTTGTCCAAAGCGTTTGTTCAATAGCCGAGGACCTTGGCATGTTAGCGGCAATGCAACGGCTACTCCTCCTAATGCCGCACTTTATACCGGCTGTATAATAGAGCAAAAGCAGGTGATAGAGGCTTTTCAGAGGATGAGGCCTCCAACCTTGTGTGGGAGTATTACCCGCTTGTTGCCGAAGGATGGATTCGGAAATAGACAAGTTATTTTGGGGTTGGTGCCTACTGAGCGGGAGAGGGTTATTGTTTAGGCTGCCTTTATGCTTGAAGGCGAGGCCGACCATTGGTGGAAGTCTGCACTTCAGACCCGAGAGTTGACCCGGCAAGGCCAAGAATGGACATGGGGAGAATTCTTGGACGTTTTCTACAAGAAGAGTATTCCCAATAGGGATGAAAAGAAAAAGATAGAAAGTTGAGTGCATACCTTGGAGCAAGGTAATATGTCGGAGCGCTTATTAAACAAGTTTAGGAGCTATCCAGATTTGCTCCACATATGATAGCGAACGAGGCTATAAAGCCCAGAAATTTGAGAGGGGGTTGAAGGCTACCTAAAGGACCGAGTCCAATGTCAGACATGAACATATTCAGAAGTTGTGGAAAAGGAATTTTTAGGAGTCGAACTCCGCGGGGTTCTTCAAAGAGAGGAAGAGAGAAAGGACAGTCGAGTATTCAGGAGAGAAAAGAGCAAGGATAGCTTGATCAGTCCGCGGGTGGCTTACTCACAGAGGATATATTCAGCACCAAAGGATTCCAGCCCTTTTGCTCATCGACTTTTCGCCCGGCTCACCAAGGCTCCTGCCCCGCAGTGATCAAGCTACGGGATAGGTCCTCCAACATATGGGAATGCTATCTGCACCCTTTGTGGAAGGAGGAACCAAAGAGGTGAAGCCGGAGAGGGTACAGGAAGTTGCTTCCATTGTGGTGACCAAGGCAACATGGTAGAGATTTTTCGCGACGTCATCTGCAGCTAGTCTCAGGGGAGCAGGGCCCCGATGAGGCAGAAATCTCAGCCTAGCTCTTCCTAGGCTTCGAGGGGCCTAGAGTCTACACGGCTCCTCATCCAAGCACACAGGGTCGAGTTTTTTGCTCTATCAGAGAGAGTGCACATGCATCGATGGATGTTGTGCAGGTACGCAAAAAATTCTAGAAGTTTTAAGTTGTGAAAATTTCCATTATATGATGAGGGGTTATTATACTAGGGGTTACCTAGTGTATGGTGTATGTCTTGTTTAAAATCTATGATGTTAGTGTTTAATCTGTACATTACGCTGTGTTAGGAGATGATGTCTCGCCCGAGTGTTGATAGACACAGGATCCACTCACTCTTTTGTCTCACCAAGTTTTGCAAAGGGCTTTTTGACTGAGGCTACTCCGTTAGAGCGGGAGTTGACCATTGCAACTCCACTCGGCAAGTCAGTTGATACCGATAAAATATTTAGAGATTGTGTGGTGCAAGTGGGGAGGAATGAACTGTTGGCCGATCTCATCATTTTAGATTTTCAAGACTTGGACTTTGATGTCATCCAGGAATGGATTGGCTATCAACCACCACGGTCATGTTACGTGTTTGAAAAGATGGTGAACTTCAAGCCGGAAGGGGTTATGCCTTTTCATTTCCGAGGATTGAGAGAAAGGGATATTGCTCGCTTGGCAGCTTTGAGCTTAGCAAACCCAGAGGCACCGAACTCTTTGGCCATTCCGGTTGTGAGTGAGTTCTTAGATGTGTTCCCGGAAGAACTTTCCGGATTGCCTCCTGACCAAGAGATCGAGTTCGCTATAGAGCATGCTCCGGGTACCACTCCGATTTCAAGGGCACCGTATAGAATGGCCCCAATAGAGCTTCAAGAATTGAAGAAGCAGATTGAGGAGTTACAACAACTTGGTTTTATCCAACCGAGTGTCTCGCCATGGGGAGCTCCGGTCCTCTTTGTAAAGAAGAAGGACGGGTCGATGAGAATGTGTATAGACTACCGCCAGTTGAACAAAGTCACTATCAAGAATCGTTATTCCTTACCAAGGATAGACGACTTGTTTGACCAACTGAAGGGAGCGAGATTTTTCTCCAAGATTGATCTTAGATCGGGGTATCATCAGTTAAAGATCAAGTCGGAAGATGTTCCGAAGACAGCTATCAGGACTCCATATGGGTATTACGAGTTCCTTGTCATGCCTTTTGGGTTGACGAATGCACCGGCGGCGTTCATGGATTTGATGAACCAGGTGTTCCGATCATACTTGGATCGATACGTGATTGTGTTCATCGACGACATTTTGGTATATTCCCAGACACAGGAAGACCATGCACGAGACCTCCGCTTTACTTTGGAGATGTTGAGAGAGCATAGGCTATATGCCAAATTGAGTAAGTGTGAATTCTGGTTAGAGAAGGTGGCGTTCCTAGGCCACGTAGTGTCGGCCGAGGGCATTTCTGTAGACCCAGCCAAGGTTGAGGCAGTCATGAGTTGGGAGAGGCCCAAGAGCGTCACGGAGATACGTAGTTTTCTCAGGTTGGCAGGCTATTATCGGAGATTTGTAGAGGGATTCTCTAGTTTGGCTGCGCCTCTCACTTACTTGATGAGGAAGAATGCTAAATTTAGTTGGAGCAACAAATACGAAGTGAGTTTCCAAGAGTTGAAGAAACGCCTCACCGCAGCCCCCGTCCTTACTGTAGACCCATCCGAACATGGTGGTTATGAGGTGTATAGCGATACTTCGCACATCGGACTTGGGTGTGTCCTTATGCAGCATAAGAGAGTCATTGCCTATGCATCAAGGCAATTAAAGGAGCATGAAAAGAATTACCCCACTCACGACTTGGAGCTTACTGCGGTCGTGTTTGTACTCAAGATTTGGCGACATTATCTTTAAGGGGAACAATTTCAGGTATTCACAGATCATAAAAGCCTTAAGTATTTGTTTTCCCAGAAGGAGCTGAACTTGAGGCAAAGAAGATGGGTAGAGTTTTTGAAAGACTACGAATGCTCAATCCAATACCATCCGGGCAAGGCGAATGTTGTAGCCGATGCTCTTAGCCGGAAGCCTACTGGATTTTTAGCTCACATGATGCTAAATGAGTGGAGGTTGTTAGAGGATGCATCCAACCTTGACATTAGTTTTAGTCTCCATACCTTTGGGCTGGTAATGGCTAACATCACGGTTAGGCCATATATCCTGGGCATGATCAAAGAGTTGCAAGGAATGGATGCCGAGCTACTTTCTTACCAAGACGAGTCAGTTAATAGTGGCAATATGGATTTTTCGATGAGGGATGATGGGATTATCACTTTCAAGGGAAGAGTATGTGTCCCAGCTGATGAGAAGCTTGAACGAGAAATCTTATACGAGGCTCACCGGTCTAAGTACACCGTTCACCCCGGAGGTACCAAAATGTATAGGGACTTGAAAAAGCATTTTTGGTGGCGAAACATGAAGAGGGAGGTTGCGGAGTACGTGGCGCGGTGTTTGGTGTGCCAACAGGTGAAAGCAAAGCACTTAAGACCGGCAGGACTTTTAGAGACTCTCCCTATTCCCGAGTGGAAATGGGAACACATCTCCATGGATTTCATTATGGGATTGCCGAAGACGGTTAGAAAGACCGATGCTATATGGGTAGTAGTCGACTGACTCACGAAGTCCGCCCATTTTTTACCGTACAGGACTACATTCAACTCAAATCAGTTGGCGGCATTGTACATCAAGGAAATAGTCCGATTGCACGGGGTGCCAGTGAGCATTGTGTCGGATAGAGACCCGAGATTCACTTCCAGGTTCTAGAAAAGCTTTCAGGATGCCATGGGTTCCCGACTTGACTTTAGCACAACTTTCCACCCACAGACCGACGGGCAAACCAAGCGGATGAATCAGGTGATAGAAGACATGCTTTGAGCTTGTATGCTAGATTTTAAGGGAAGTTGGGAAGATCACTTGCCTTTGGTGGAATTCGCCTACAATAACAGTTATCAGGCAAGCATACAGATGGGGCCTTTTGAGGCTTTGTATGGGAGGAGTTGTAGATCCCCGTTGTATTGGGATGAAGTTTGGGAAAGGAAGGTGTTGGGCCCCGAGTTAATTGAACAAACCGCAGATAGGGTCAAGCTTATCCGGGAGAGGTTGAAAACTGCACAAGATCGACAGAAAAGCTATGCTGACACCCGTAGGCGGGACCTTGAGTTTCGAGTTAGGGATTTTGTATTTGTTCGGGTTTCACCAACCAAGGGTGTTATGAGATTCGGAAGAGAGGCATGCTTAGCCTGAGATATGTGGGTACGTTCGAGATCATTACAAGAGTCGGTGAGGTGGCTTACCGTGTTGCTTTGCCCGCTCATATGGCAGCGGTCCACAATGTGGTTCACATCTCCATGCTTCGGAAGTATATTCCGGACCCTTCTTAGGTCTTCGAACTTGATCCAGTTGAGATTCAAGAGGATCTCACTTTGGTTGAGAAGCCGGTTCACATATTGGATCAGAGAGATCAAGTGCTTCGCAACAAGACTATACCGCTAGTTCTCGTGCAATGGCAACATCATGCTCGAGAAGAGGCTACATGGGAACGTGAGGCCGAAGTCAAAGCGAAGTACCCTGAGTTGTTTGGATGAATTTTGTTTATGACTTGTAATTTTGTTTTGAATTCTAATGCACACATCGTTCAAATTTCGAGGATGAAATTTCTTATAAGGGGGGGAGGATGTAGAACCCCGAAACTTTTGTATATGCCTTGGGATGTGTGTCAAGGCATGAGACATATGTAATCTCAAAAGAATTCATGAAATGAGAATTTGAAGCTTTGAGGAATTTTGCTAAGAATGCTATTATTAATTAAATTAATTATTTAAAAATGTCTATAAGTCTCAAAAATGTACTAGGCAAGTTTAGGAGAGATTAAAATAGGAGAGGAAAAGGTTCAAGTAGTAAGAATTGGTGAAAAGTGAACTCAGCAGCAGATTTGCAGAGCAACCGATTGCTCGGTCTTGAGTAGCGATCGATCGGTCCAAAACCGATCGATCGGAGGCTATCGACTGGTCAACTTTTTTGTATGGGGAAATTTTCCAAAGAGCATGTTTTTGACTGGTCACTTGGTCAAGAACACCAGTCGCTCGGTAGACAACCGATCGATCGGTCATAACAACCGATCGCTTGGTCTTCGCGTTTTTGCAGAAATTTCAGTAAGGGCTATTTCATCTTTTGGGGGTTAAACCCTTTCTCATAAGGCTTGCCCAAGCCTTTAGGGCTTCATTCACTATACTTAGAATATTTTGAGAGAGAGGGAGAGAGAAGAAGATGATTTTCTCTTAGGGCATCCTGGGTGAAGAGATCAAGGGTTTGAACATCCAAGAAATCTTCACAAAGTTGGTTCTCCTTCCAAGCCAAGCCTCAAGTACGCGTTGAGTTTCTCCTCCAAAGCTAGGGCAGCGTCTCCATGGTAATTTAAAGGGGGTTTCTTCCTCCTCTCAAGCCTTCTTCAAGCAAGGGTTCTTTCCTACCATTTGGGGTTCTATTTCAAGGTTTCTTCAAGGTCAAGCCTTGATCAAAGGTTAGTACACCATACTAACTTCCCCTAGCAATAATCTAGTTAATTTCAATGTAAAATGTGATTCTTGCTATTATGTTTTCCTTCCCTATGAAATATAACATCTCCAATAAATATAAGTAAGATAAGAAAAGGGTATGGATGTGTATGGGGTGTTGATTGAGGCGATGGGATACCGAATGTATGATGTATGATATGTGTGGTGTGTGGAATGGAACATGGAGGATGGACATTTTACCAATAATGAACTTACCTTGATGGTTGGATGGAAAACAAGCACTAAAAAGAAGAAGATCAACTATTAAGGAACATTGTAGGTTTTGTGTTGGACAAAATGCCTAAACTATGAATAAATTACTAAAATGAATAAATGGAAGTAGGCCCTATGCATGTGCTCTTATGAATGATGAATCGATCAAATGCCATGTAGATTACTTAAGTTACCTATGCATATACTATGAATTAAATTATGATGTCATATCTCTCTTGTTATCTGCATTCCCATGATTGTCACCATTGCCACGTACACGAGCATGCATGTTTGCATGAACCGAGATTTCAAGAGCACGTGCATATAATAATCAACAAGAAAACATTGCATGTCAAGGAGGTTGGTAGCCCAGGGACATTCAGGTACTAGCCTCTGGCTCACAAGAAAACCTAAATTACTACATGTCAAGGAGGTTGGTAGCCCAGGGACATTCAGGTACTAGCCTCTGGCTCACAAGAAAACTAAACAAGTAACTAAAATTCACGTATTATCAAGGAGGTTGGTAGCCCAGGGACATTCAGGTACTAGCTTCTGGCTCACAAGAAAACCATATATCAAGGAGGTTGGTAGCCCAGGGACATTCGGGTACTAGCCTCTGGCTCTTAAGAAAACCATATATCAAGGAGGTTGGCAGCCCAGGGAGATTCGGGTGCTAGCCTCTGGCTCACAAGTTACAAGATGCCAGATTACAAGATGATGACAAGACATTCATGCATGCACGTATAGTATCAGAAATGTTCATTTTCGAAAGAAGAATCCAACGCAAGTTGAATCGTCAAAATCCGACCAACGAGTCAATAGATATTGCCAAAACAGTTGGGACCTGTAGAGCACCGATTGCTCAGTCTAGTGTAGCGATCGATCGGTTCACAACCGATCGCTCGGTCATTATTAGAGATCGATCGGTCCAAAACCGATTGATCAGTAGCTATCGACTAGTTAACTTTTTTGTATGAGAAATTTTTCCAGAGAGCATGTTTTTAACCGATCGCTCGGCCAAGAACACCGGTCGCTCGGTAGGCAACCAATTGATCGATCATAACCACCGATCGCTCGGTCTATCGTGTTTTACAGAAATTTTATTAAGGGCTTTTTCATCTTTTGGGCGTTAAACCCTTACCCATAAGGGCTTGCTCGAGTAATTGGGTCCCCATTCACTACACTTAGAACATTTAGAGAGAGAGGGGAAGAGAAGAAGAGGGTTTTGCTCCTAGGGCATCCTTGGTGAAGAGATCAAGGGTTTAAACACCCAAGATCATTTCAAAACGGCTTGGATTCATCCAATCCAACCTCAAGCTCGTGTGGTGTTTCCTTTTCAAGCTAGGGCAGCGATCCTACGACATTTTGCAAGGGCTTCTTCCCCCAAATCAAGCCTTCTTCAAGCAAGGGTTCTTCCCTACCATTTGGGGTTCTATTTCAAGGTTTCTTCAAGGTCAAGCCTTAATTCAAGGTTAATACACCCTACTAACTCCCATTAGCAATAACCTAGTTTTTTTTTTCCATTTTTGTTGATGATTCTTGATTTCATGTTTTCCTTTTTGAAATGTGCAATTTCTATGCAATGTAAACAAGATAATAAGGAATCTGGTGATGTATGAATGGATGAAATGGGTTGAGGCGATTGGATGCCGAGATGTATGATGTGTGATGTGTGTGATGGAAATGGTGGAAGGGTACTCTACAAATAATGAACATACTTCGATGTTGTGTTGGAAAATATGCGCTAAAAAGGGTAAATGGAACTACAAGAAGATGTTGCACGGCGGATGTTTGACAATATGCCTAAACCAAGAACAAATAAATTTAATTAAGGAAATGGATGTAAACTTTATGTAATTATTCTTGTAAATGATGACTTGACCAAATTCCATGTTGATCACCTAAATTCTCACATGTTTATACTATGAATGGAAATGTGACGTAATATCCCTCTTGTTACACGTGTTCCCATGATTGTCACTATTGGCATGCACACGAGCACGCATGTTTGCATGAACCGAGTTTTTAAGAGCATATGCATATAATAAATCAACAAGAAAACATTACATGTCGAGGAGGTTGGCAGCCGAGGGAGGTTCGGGTGCTAGACTCTGGCTCACAAGAAAACCAAAAATCACGAGATGTCAAGGAGGTTGGTAGCGCAGGGACGTGCGGGTGCTAGCATCTGGCTCACAAGAAAATGATACATGTCTAGGAAGTTGGTAGCCCAAGGATGTGTGGGTGCTAGCCTCTGGCTCACAAGTACATGAAATATGTCAAGGAGGTTGTTAGCCCAGGTGAAGAGTACTAGCCTCTGGCTCACAAGAACTGTCTCACAAGAAAAGGCTCACAAGTATATAAGATGAGACAAGACATGCATGCATGATTTTCACAAGTAATACCGAGACATGAAATGAGTTTTCCAAGCATGAGTTTTATCGGAGTTTTCGCATTCACGCACGCATGTCAAGATAATGATATTATTTCATGATCAATACTGTTTATCTCATGATACTACTGTTGCTTGGAATTGATGCCTTGTATTGTGTTCACCCTGTTGTGCTTTTATTATTGCTATGGTTAGCTAGTAGTTTGTACTCGTTGAGTATTCCATGCTCAGCCATACCTTTATGTCGGCAGGTACCGAGGAAGCCCTCGACCCGGAGCCTTGGGTCGAGGAAGAGTACATTGAAGAGAGAGAGCCGTCTATTCCATTAAAGTCTCAAGCGGATAGAGACCTCGACGTGTGGCCATACCTCGACTACTGTTAAGGGGAGAGTACGAGAGGGTTCTTTTGTATATTTTGATAGGTGAGCCTGTCCACCTTAGACTTGATATGTTCTGTATATGTTAACTTGGAATACTACTTTGGAATTTTAGAAGAAAAGAAAAAGTTAGTTTACGCTTCCGCATACATGTTTAGCTTCCGCGCTTTGATCATTGCTAATATTGTATTATGATAGCCTTGTTTACTTCAGGATGGTTTGGCAGGTACGAGTAGTCACTCCTAAAGTATTCATTAACTCCTAGGGGGTATTTTGGGGCGTGACAAACCACCTTTTGATAACCTAAGTTTCCTCCTTTTTCTCTCAAAAAATCATTCTCTAGGTGTTAGAAACCATAGACCCTCGAAAATGGGGTGTAGATTTATGAAAAACCTAAAAAAAAACATTTCTGGGTGATCTCGCTCGAGCAGGCCTCTATCTCACTCGAGCGGGTTGCTTCCGGTACTCAAAAACAGCATTTTGGTCAATCTCGCTCGAGCGAGTTTGTATGCAAAAACTCCCTTCGGTATTTTGGCCATAACTTTTGACTCAGTGGTCGGATTTTGACGATTTAACTTGTATTGGATTTTTCTTTCGATGAGGAACAACTTTTATGTTTTATGTAACTCATAATTTTGAGTTTTAATTTCCTAAAAATGGATCTAAAGCCGGCTGATCTGCAAATAGGTTTCGTCAACCCATATTGCAGCAGATCTGATTTTCGAAATCGGGCGTTTGACTTAACCCCGACTCAAAATCTGGAAAAATGGTAAACATGAACCTCAAAGAGGGTTCTAATAAATTTTCAAAAATTCAATACTCACTCAATTCTGAGCAACGATGACTAAAGTAGAGCCCTTTAAAGTTGAGGTAAATGCTGAAACATACCTTTCCAACACCTAGAACACTTCGAGTGTTTTCATACTCTTTTCCCTTGGGTCCAACACCCTACTCACATCTCATAAATCATTCTCCATAGGTTTTTAACCCACCTCAATGATCATTAAATTCACACCGACATGCATGAGAGGCTCCGGCCTCTTTATGCCTCATGCACTAGCACTATTCACCTACAACCCATTTAAACAATTAGGGTATTTTATACCCTTGTTTTTTTGACACTTAGAGTATCTTTGTACTCTCTTTTGAGATTCAAAACACACACCTACAATCCTCACTTAACTCCGCACACTAACTAGAACAAGATGGACCATCCTACAAAGAACAAAATGTAAAGGCCTTATGCCTTTACACACACCACACAAGGCACTATCCACACACTATTCATGGCACTATTCTCGGCCTTGGGAAATCAGTTCCGGGTTTCTACATACATACTAAGGGTATTTTCATAATCCATCTACCTCGAATCCAACCCCTACTCCATTCTCATAACTCCCGACCTTAGGTTCTTAAACCAACTAAGGTAACCCATTGGGCACAACCCAAATGCATGGGAGGCCCCGTTCGCTACAAAATCGCTCAAATTGACACTTAGAGTGTTTTTATACTCTTGCATGTATTCCCAAAACACCTTGATTCATACACCGTCTCCCATCCCTCTCAAGCCATGAGGAAACCCTCACTCTCATTAACCAAACCCAACTTGTAATAAAGGCCTTTGACACTTCCAATACTAGTGCCCTCGACACTATTCACTCACATGAACAGTGCTTGCACATGAATAGTGCTTGTAGAAAATCCCGGGCTCTACAACTACTCTTAACAGAGTAAAATAATATTGAGCTGATACTTGTCAAAAACGGACTTGAAAAACCCAGTGCTGGTATTTATCGATGAAAAGGAGTTTATTTTCTATATAAAAGAAATGTAATTATTATTATTATTATTATTTCTTTTAAAGAATTTTTAAAATGTTTTGAAAGTCCAAGTTTGACTAAAAGTATCAAAGAGAATGGGTTCTCAATATAAGCTAGGGATTAAAGACAATTTAGATATTGTTCCGTAAGCTTATAACAATATTGGAAGTGGAGAGACACATCTATAAACAAATCTTGAGATAGAAATACCTGTAAGTAATTCTCTATTTTCTGGAGGTTAATCACATTGTGTTAATGGACATTAATTGTGATTGGTGGAAGTCCAGGGATATAGATGACATTCTATAATCCTAATAGAGTATAGGAAAAGTGTTTCCTAGTAATAATGCTTTAACCAAAAGGTTGAGTACTTGGTCTCACAATTGGAAATAGGAGATCCCTTTAGATCCCACACGCAAGGACTTTCTTAAATAATTTAATTTAATTATTTATTAAATTAATTAATTTCTCTAAGTAATCACTATATGGTATAGTGAAGCTCTAAAAGGTGGAATAACATTAAATGTGAAAAACCAAATGGGTAGGACCCATTGGGGATTATGATTAAAGATCAAAGGATTTGACCACAAAGGTTAAGAACCCTTTGGGGACGTGTGGAGTGGGGCCAACCTAGGGTGGGACGCCCACTTCTTGGAGATTAATTATTGTTAATCATTTAATTAGTTTCTGATAACTAACTGCTTATTGGATAAGGTTAGTTAGTTAGTTACTAATTAAAGATTCCTTGTTGGACAAGGATTCTATTAGTTTCTTGCTAATCAAGGAATCCTAATTGGATTAGGATAAGGATATAGTTATTTCTTTACTAATAGATAAGGTTAGTTTCTATTTTGATTAATCCTAATTAATTAAGGAGAAATCAAAAAGGAAACAAATTGAGGATATCCTAATTGGATCAGGATAAGGACAAGATCCAAGATGAATCTATATATAAGAGGTGAACGTCCACATTGTTGTGTACATTTAATATTTTCCAGATTTTGGAAATCTCTCCCCTCCTCTCAAATACCTCACGCCCCTCTCTCCCTCAAGGTGTACGGTCACACCTCCTCCCCCTTTCTTCTTCTCTCTTGTGAAATCCAGTATACAAGCCCGAAGCATGTCTTCAATGACTTGTTTCACTCTCTCGGTTTGTCCATCCGTCTGTGGATGAAAAGCGGTGCTAAAATCAGGTCGGGAACCCATAGCCTCTTGAAAACTTTTCCAAAATCTTGACGTGAATCTTGGATCCCGATCCGACATAATACTGACGGGCACTCTGTGCAACCTCACCACTTCCTTGATGTACAAAGCGGCTAACTAACTAGAGTTGAAAGTAGTTCGATAGGGTAAGAAATGTGCGGACTTTGTCAGACGATCCACTACAACCCAAATCGCATCTGAGCCCCTTGCTGTTTTTGGCAAGCCAACTATGAAATCTATGGATATGTTCTCCCATTTCCACTCGGGAATAGGAAGAGAATGCAATAGACCGGCGGGTCGCATGTGTTCTGCTTTCACCTGTTGGCACACTAAGCACCGTGCCACATATTCTGCAACATCCCTCTTCATATTCTGCAACCAAAAGTGACTCTTGAGGTTCCGGTACATCTTCGTACCCCCTGGATGCACAGTGTACTTTGCTCGGTGGGCTTCATCCATAATCTCCCTCCGAAGATCTGCATTGGCTGGGACACACAGCCTTCCCTTGAATGTGATAGCACCTTGGCTAGTGAGAGAGAAGTCCTCACTACCCTTAGCAACTTCCTTGTCCCGATAAGCCAACAATTCAGCATCCGTGGCTTGGTATTCTTGGATCAAATCTACAATGTATGGCCGAACCGTGACATTTGCCAAGATAGGACTACGGACAGAGTCATTCACACTAATGTCCAGATTTTCCAAGTCTTCAAGTAGCTTCCATTCCTGCACTAACATACATGCTAATAACCCCGAAGGTCTTCTACTCAAAGCATCAGCCACTACATTTGCTTTACCCGGGTGGTATTGAATGGTACAATCATAGTCTTTCAAAAATTCCATCCAACGCCGTTGCCTTATATTCAGCTCCTTTTGGGAAAAGAGATACTTGAGACTCTTGTGATTGGTAAACACATAGAACTCCACCCCATAAAGGTAATGACGCCAAATCTTAAGTGCAAACACGACCGCCGCAAGCTCCAAGTTGTGCGTGGGATAATTCTTCTCATGCTCCTTCAATTGCCTTGATGCATAGGCAATGACTTTCTTGTGCTGCATGAGTACACACCCAAGTCCAACGTGTGAGGCATCACTATACACCTCATACCCATAAGGTCCAAATGGCACAGTAAGGATAGGGGCTGTAGTAAGCCTCTTCTTCAGTTCCGTGAAACTGATCTCGCACTTATCACTCCATACAAACTTGGCGTTCTTCCTTGTCAGGTAAGTGAGCGGTGCTGTAAGGCTGGAGAAACCCTCAACGAATCTCCTGTAGTAGCCTGCCAGCCTAAGAAAACTGCGTATCTCTGTGACACTCTTGGGCCTTGCCCAACTCATAACAGCCTCTATCTTCTTTGGATCTACCGATATGCCTTCCGCGGAAACAACGTGGCTTAGAAATGCCACCTCTTCAAACCAAAACTCACACTTGCTAAGTTTGGCATATAGCTTGTGCTCTCTTAGCATTTCCAAAGCAAGGCGTAGATCGCGTGTGTGATCTTCCTGTGTCTGGGAATAGACCAAAATGTCATCAACAAATACAATCACGCACCTATCAAGATATGGCCGAAACACCCGGTTCATCAAATCCATAAAAGCTACCGGCCCGTTCGTGAGACCAAAAGGCATCACCAAGAACTCGTAGTGTCCATATCGAGTCCTGAAAGCAGTTTTGGGAACATCTTCCACCCTAATCTTCAACTGGTGATAACCCAATCGAAGATCTATCTTCGAGAAAAATCTCGCTCCCTTCAACTGATCGAACAAGTCCTCAATCCTAGGCAAGGGATACCTATTCTTTATGGTGACTTTGTTCAATTGCCGGTAATCGACGCACATCTGCATCGAGCCATCTTTCTTCTTAATAAACAACACCGGGGCACCTCACGGTGAGACACTTGGTCGAATGAAGCCAAGGCCTTGCAATTCCTCCAACTGGGTCTTCAACTCCTTAAGTTAAACCGGGGCCATTCTATACGGAGCCCGAAAGATGGGAGCTGTGCCTGGTGCAAGCTCGATCACAAACTCAATCTCCCTGTCTGGAGGTAATCCTGGAAACTCCTCTGGAAATACATCCAGGAATTCCCTCACGACCGGAATAGTCGAAGAGTCCTTTGCCTCGAGGTTCGCTAGGTACAATGCCGTAAAGCGAGCAATATCTCTACCTTTCAACCCCCGAAAGTGAAATGGTTTTCCTTCTACCGGCTTGAAGAGTACCATCTTCTCAAAGCAAGCTACATGCCCATGATGCGCTGCTAACCAATCCATTCCCAATATAACATCAAAGTCTTGGAATCCAAGGACGATGAGATCAACCGCCAACTCGTGGCTTCCAACTTGGGCCACACTATTTCTATACACTTTATCTGCCAATACTGTTTTGCCGAGAGGAGTCGAAATGGTTAACTCTGGTTTTAGCTGACTAGGCTCCACAGAAAAGCCTTCTGAAAAACTTGGCGAGACAAACGAATGAGTAGACCCGGTATCAATCAATACTCGAGCCAAATACTCATTGACTAGTAGGGTTCCTGAAATATTAACTAGTTATGTCAATTCAAGCATCAACAGTGTATACACATAGGTATATATATATAGCATACCAAGTACGTACACAAGGAATAAAACATAACATAACAATCACGAATAAAGAAAATAACTCCGAACCCGTACCTTGCACCACATCATCAAATGCAAGTGCATCACCCTCTGTCAAAGCAAATACACGCCCCTGGTTGGCCTGGCGAGACTGAGGTGTAGACCGGGTAGTCTGAGATGACGCCTGATATGATCCTGCTGGGCATGCTAGTGGCCTAATCCCCTGAGACTGGCCTGGTAAATGCCGGGTAGGGCAATCCCTGATCACGTCGCCCTGGCGACCACAGTGAAAACATCCACCCGATGCTCTTAGGCAATCCCCTGCTGGGTGCCTTCGGCCGCATGAAGGGCAGGCCTCGTGTGTGCGGGTAGGAGGGGCCTGAGGTGGAGCATATCTCGCCACCTGAGGTGCAACTGGCCGTGGGGCCGGGAGGGCCTGAGGTCTAGGTGCCTGTGGTACATACTGCCGTGGTGCTGGAGGCGCATAAGTCGGCCTCATCGGTGGTGCTGGCCATGTATACTGATAAGGGCCGGTACGAGCCCGCCTCTCTAGAGGTGCTGAACTACTGGATTGGCCTCTTGTCAATTCCCTCTTCTTGGACACCGCCTCAGAGTTGGTCTCAACCAACAAGGCTTTATCCACCACTTCAGCGTAAGTGGCGTGCCTAAAGACCGATACTTTCTCCATGATGACATCCTTGAGTCCTTGCTCAAACCTCCTCGCCTTCATTGCCTCGGTGGCAATCATATGTGTCGCGAAGCATGATAGCTCCGAGAACTTTGCCTCATAAGCGGCCACAGACATCGAACCTTGCTCAAGGTTGATGAATTCTCTCTCTTTCTTTTCCCGAGCTCCAACCGGGAAATACTTCTTATAGAACGTATCCTTAAACTTCTCCCAAGTCCACGGTTGACCTTGCATGGTCAAGTCCCGTGTCCTCAATACGAACAACCACCAATGGTGGGCTTCACCTTCTAGCATGAAAACTACCCATGCTACTTTCTCTTCCTCTGTAGGAGAGAGCACCGCAAATATCTTCTCAACCTGGAGGATCCAAGCCTCCGCAGCAAGAGGGTCCACACTCGCATGGAAGGATGGAGGCCTCAATCTCCGGAATGCCTCAAATCCAGCTGTACGATGTACTGGAGCTCCAGGCGGTGGAGTAGGTGCCGCTGATGCCGGTATAGTTTGCTGAGCCGCTAGGATGGCGAGTGTCTCAGCAATAGAGCCTAAGACCTAAGAGAGGTCTGGCTGCTCATCATCATCCCGTGAAGAAGAGGAAGCTCTGGTATGTGGTCCACGACCCCGTGTGTTCCGTCTCATGACTAATGTAGAGCCCCAGACTTTTTCATGCTTAATACATGACACTTTCGTTGTCATCCTGCCTTTTTAAGAGGTATGATTAATAAATAAGGAAGAATTTCAAAATTTTGAAATGCCAGAATTGTTCCTCTTCGAAGTACGAACACAACGCAAGTTGAATCGTCAAAATCGAACGAACGAGTCAAAAGATATGGCCAAAACAGTCTGTACCTGTATGAAAACGTATACTGTGTGCATCCGTTGTACAACTCACCACGGGCACGTTGTGCAGCTCACCACGGGTACGTTGTACAACTCACCACGGGCTCGTGTACAACTCACCACGGGCACGCTGTACATGAGACGACGTGACAACGAGTTCGTCACCCTTGACAATGGCACCACGAGTTTGCACTATTCATGGCACCACGAGTTGGCACTATTCATGGCACCACGAGTTGCACTATTCATGGCACCACGAGTTGCACTATTCATGGCACCACGAGTTGACACTATTCACAGCACCACGAGTTGCACTATTCATGGCACCACGAGTTGCACTATTCACGGCACCACGAGTTGGCACTATTCACGGCACCACGAGTTGGCACTATTCACAGCACAATGTGTTCAGCACTATTCACGGTCCTCGCGTCATTGCAGAAATCCCAGTAAGGGTATTACGGTCTTTTGGTCAGTTCACTCTTACCTTAAGAGTTTAACCCGAGCCTTTAGGGCTTCATTCGACACTTAGAGAGTTTGAGAGAATAGGAGAAAGGGGAGAAGGCGATTCCAACCTAGGGTTTCCATTTTGGAGAGAAATCAAAGGGTTTTGAAACCCTAGATCAACCTCCAGCCCATTTTTCTTCAAGATCAAGGCACAAACTCGTGAGGAGCATCTCCTCAAACTAGGGCAGCAGCTACACAGTCGTTTTGGAAAGGGGTTTCTTCCTCATTTCTTCAAGGTCGGTGCTTCTTACTACCCTCCTAGTTATAGTTCCTCTTTCCCCTTCTTTTCTCTTCATTTTCTTTCATTTACACATGTGCTATGAGATGGATGAATGGTAAATGGTAAATGGTGAATGGGGAATAGTGAATGGAGATAGAATGGGCGATTGGATGCCAATGGTTGGTGTGATGAACAAATGGGGAAGGGCATTGTTCCAATAATGAATGTACATGTATGATTTGAGTAAAACCCATCTAGAAAAGCATGTTGTAGGGTAAATCCATAATGAACACACCATGTTTGATGAAATGCCAAGGTGAACACAGTGAGCTGAAAATCTGGAAATGCATGCCTAATAAATTATGAATATTGCTAGGGACTATGATAGTGTGTTTCCTGCTTTCCCATAATGCTATGAATATTACATTACTCAATCTTTGATGCTATATGTGTTGTGAAATTACCCAATTGTCATCTTTAAATTTGAATGCAAGTATGTACACGGTTTCCACGAGCACGGCATGCATGGCATGATTTATCGAGGTTTTCAAGAACATGGTTAGAGGTGGGACATATCCTACGATATGTTTTACCTCGCTTTTCACAAGAAGACAAGAACCAACATTCCACGAGGGGTCTCCCCTCACTCACAAGTGCATATCATGAAGAAGGGTCTCCCTTCCCTCGCAAGTACATACATATCATAAAGAAGGGTCTCCCTTCCCTCGCAAGTGCATTGCATAAAGAAGGGTCTCCCTTCCCTCTCAAGGCATCTCACAAGGACACCTCACAAGGATATCTCACAAGTTACATGATCACAAGCAAGCACGCATGACATGCATGACACGACACGACATACAAGAATCAAGCAAGATAGACATGATAAGCTTTCAAGTACAAAAGATATTTCAAGTCAAGTCAAGTGCACGATGTTTCAAGAGGATTTATCGGTTTTCTACAAATTACAAGCATGATATAAACTGCTTTACTTCCTTGTATGATGTGAATTGTTTCCGTTTGACATATATGAATTGCTCATGATTACGTATTGCTATTTCTATGCTATAATTGTTGGTTAGTATTTAGTACCCGCTGAGTATTCCATGCTCAGCCGTACTTCTTATGTCAGCAGGTTCTGAGGGAGCTGCTGCTCCATTTGATGTTTGTGCTCTTGGTCCATGGGTGGAAGAGGAGTACGTCGAGGAGCCTTTGGAGGAACCTCCTATAGAGGGTTATCAGTAGGTGGTGATTAGATTCTGAGTGGATTAGCTGTGGGTGAGATGAGAGTTAGATTTATGTATTTTGGCGAGCATGTCCGCACTTTCTTATGGATTGCTTTTTGGTATAAACTTGGATTTGCGTATGTATATACATAGAGGTTTGGTAGTCTTCCGCCGTGCTATGTTAGAGTATGTTTCCGCTGTTCATATCCTCTATTGTATATGCTCTGTGGGTTTTGCAGGTTAGTTGTCAAGCAAGTCATGTAAGCCATGATTAGTCGTCCAAAGTTCACTCTAACTCCTAGGGTAGGTTTTGGGTCGCGACAACTAAAGTCCTGAGAATAATAACGCCACATGAGTCTAACTTGAAACCACAGTTTATTTCAATGCCATTTCACAATAATTCAATTTGTATTAGTTGTATAATACTAATATACATCACATCAAGTCATCAGAGTATTCATCACATTATACTTATACTTTAGTGTTCTAGCGAACCTAGGACCCGTACTTGGTTAAAGCAACCATTTTAGACTAAGACTAAAGTTTAGTCTCACACTTGGAACCAGACTCGCTCCCGACTTACTTCCTTCCTAACTTGTTTCCTAACATATGCTCTTGTCAAGCCGTGGTATAAGATTCTAAGTGACCCTAGAGACCTAAAGCCTAAGCTCTGATACCACTTCTGTCGCGACCCAAAACCCACCCTATGAGTTAGAGTGAATCGTGGATGACTAAATCATGACTTACATGACTTGCTTGACAAACCACCTGCAAAACACCCACAGAGCATATACAATAGAGGATAACAGCGAAAGCATAACTATAAGACACAGCGGAAGTCTAACAAACCTCTAAGTATATACACATGGTCCAAGTTTTAATACAAAGAAATCAAAACAAAGAAAGTGCGGACATGCCCGCCAAAATACATGGATATAATCACTCATGCTCACCCACAACTAATCCACTCAGAATCTAACACCACCTACTGATAACCCTCTACGGGAGGTTCCTCCAAGGGCTCCTCAACGTACTCCTCCTCCACCCATGGACTAGGAGCACAAACATCAAATGGAGCAGCAGCTCCCTCAGAACCTGCCGACATAAGAAGTACGGCTGAGCATGGAATACTCAGCGGGTACTAAATACTAACCAACGGTTATAGCAAGAGATAGCAATGAATACCCAGGAAACAATATAGATATATATGAATCAGGAACAGTTAATATCATACAAAGAAATAAGGAAATTCATAATCATGCTTGAAGTTCATGAAAAGCCGATAAAATCCTTGAAAAAGACCATGCACTTGACTTGACTTAAAATACCCTTCGCGTAATTGTGAACTTATTTACCGTGTCATGCTTGTATCATGCGTGCCATGTCATGCTATGCGTGTCATGCGTGTATCATGCTTGCTTATTCAGAATTTAAACATGTTCACATGCCTAGTTGCCGTTCATAGTCCGTCGCAACTAGTATCCTATATGCTGAATGATATGCCTAGTTGCTGTTCATAGCCCATCGCAACTAGTACCCTGTACACTTGAATGATATGCCTAGTTGCCGTTCATAGTCCGTTCAGAGGCAGTTGGGAAGAGCACTTGCCTTTGGTTGAATTCGCCTATAATAACAGCTACCAGACGAGTATCCAAATGGCACCATTTGAGGCCTTGTATGGGCGAAGTTGTAGGTCTCCTCTCTATTGGGATGAGGTAGGAGAAAGGAAAGTACTTGGTCCAGAGTTGATTGAGCAAACTGCAAACACAGTTAAGATCATCCGGGATCGATTGAAAGCCGCTCAAGATCGCCAGAAAAGTTATGCGGACACTCGCCGTAGGGACTTGGAATTTCAAGTAGGGGATCAAGTTTTTGTGAAAGTATCTCCTAGCAAAGGGATCATGAGATTTGGCAAGCGAGGCAAGCTCAGTCCTCGGTATGTTGGGCCTTTTGAAACTATCACGCGAGTTGGTGAGGTTGCTTACAGGGTAGCTCTCCCACCTCACATGGCCGCAGTTCACAACGTTTTCCACGTGTCTATGCTTCGGAAGTACATTGCGGATCCTTCGCATGTCATAGACTTGGAACCGTTGGAGATTCGAGAGGACCTCACCTTGATTGAAAAGCCGGTTCAGATTTTGGATCGAACAGATCAAGTGGTTCGCAACAAGACAATCCCTTTGGTTCTTGTGCAATGGCAACACCCTACATGGGAGCGTGAAGCGAAGTCAAAGCGAAGTACCCAGAATTATTTGAATGAGTTTTTGCATAAGTTTGTATATGACTTGTAATTTTCTTTTTGGTTTGTAATGCAAGTAGCGTCTAAATTTAGAGGATGAAATTTTTGTAAGGGGGGGAGGATGTAGAGCCCCGGACTTTTTCACATTTAATGCATGACACTTTCGTTGCATTTTGCCTTTAAAGAGGTATAATTAATAAATAAGGAAGAATTTGGAAATTCCGAAACATTAGAAATGTTCATTTTCGAAGTACGAACCCAACGCAAGTTGAATCGTCAAAATCGGACGAACGAGTCAAAAGTTATGGCCAAAACAGTTTGGACTTGCAGACCACCGATCGCTCAGTCCATGGAGCGATCGATCGGTCCAAAACCGATCGCTCGGAGGCTATCGACTGGTCAAGATTTTTGTATGGGAAAATTTTCCAGAGAGTGAAATTTTAACCGATCGCTCGGTTATGAAACCGATCGATCGGTAGGCAACCGATCGATCGGTCATTAACACTGATCGCTCGGTACTCGCGTTTTTGCAGAAATTTCAGTAAGGGTATTATGGTCTTTTGGTCGGTTTACTCTTACCTTAAGAGTCTTGCCTGAGCCTTTAGGGCATCATTCGACACTTAGAGAGTTTGAGAAAATAGGAGAAAGGGGAGAAGGCGATTCCAACCTAGGGCTTGTCTTTGGAAGAGAAATCAAAGGGTTTTGAGACCCTAGATTACTTCAAGCTCGGCTCTTCTCCAAGATCACGGCTCAAACACTCGTGGAGAGCGTTCTCCAAGCTAGGGCAGCAGCGACACGGTCGTTTTGGAAAGGGGTTTCTCCCCTCATTGTTCAAGGTCGGTACTTCTTGCTACCCTCCTAGTTATAGTTCCTCTTTTCCCTTTATTTCCCTTTGTTTTCCTTCATTTACACATGTGCTATGAGATGGATGGTTTGTGAATGGTGAATCGAGATGGAATGGGCGATTGGATGCCAATGGTTGTGTTGTGATGATTAAAATGGGGAGGACATTGTTCCAATAATGAACATATATGCATGATTTGAGTAAAATCCATCTAGAAAAGCATGTTGTAGGGTAAATCAATAATGAACACACCATGTTTGATGAAATGCCAAGATGAATGAAAAGAATAATAAATAAAGAAAATTCATGCTTAAACATTTATGGAAATTGCTAAGGTTATGATAGTGTGTTTTCGCGCTTTCCCCAAATTGTTTAATTTATTACTTGTATATATGGTAATGTGCAATGTATTGTGAATTCCCCAAAATGTCATATTTAATTTCCATCGCAAGTGTGTACACGATTACATGAGCACGGCATGAAACGACGTGATTTACCGATGTTTTCAAGGACGAGATGTAGAGGTGGGGCATATCCTACGATATGTTTCACTTCACTTTTGGCAAGGACAAGATGATCATGCATTGTATAGGGAAGGGTCTCTCATCCCATCGCATTTCACGCATGGCATGGCAACGCATTACACGCATGGCATGGCATCGCATTTCACGCACGGCATAGCATCTCATGACACTCAAGGCATGGCATGACACGCATGGATGCTAGTTGGGACGGGCTATGAACGGCAACTAGGCATACACATTTCGCATGGATGCTAGTTGCGACGGACTATGAACGGCAACTAGGCATATCATTCAAGTGTACAGGGTACTAGTTGCGATGGGCTATGAACAGCAACTAGGCATGTCATTCAGCATATAGGATACTAGTTGCGACGGACTATGAACGGCAACTAGGCATGTGAACATGTTTAAATTCCGAATAAGCAAGTATGATACACGCATGACACGCATAGCATGACATGGCACGCATGATACAAGCATGACACGGTAAATAAGTTCCCAATTACGCGAAGGGTATTTTAAGTCAAGTCAAGTGCATGGTCTTTTTCAAGGATTTTATCGGCTTTTCATGAACTGCAAGCATGATTATGAATTTCCTTATTTCTTTGTATGATATTAACTGTTCCTGATTCATATATATCTATATTGTTTCCTGGGTATTCATTGCTATCTCTTGCTATAACCGTTGGTTAGTATTTAGTACCCGCTGAGTATTCCATGCTCAGCCGTACTTCTTATGTCGGCAGGTTCTGAGGGAGCTGCTGCTCCATTTGATGTTTGTGCTCCTGGTCCATGGGTGGAGGAGGAGTACGTTGAGGAGCCCTTGGAGGAACCTCCCGTAGAGGGTTATCAGTAGGTGGTGTTAGATTCTGAGTGAATTAGCTATGGGTGAGCATGAGTGATTATATCCATGTATTTTGGCGGGCATGTCCGCACTTTCTTTGTTTTCATTTCTTTGTATTAAAACTTGGACCATGTGTGTATACTTAGAGGTTTGTTAGACTTCCGCTGTGTCTTATAGTTATGCTTCCGCTGTTATCCTCTATTGTATATGCTCTGTGGGTGTTTTGCAGGTGGTTTGTCAAGGAAGTCATGATTTAGTCGTCCACGATTCACTCTAACTCTTAGGGTGGGTTTTGGGTCGCGACAGCCGTAGCCTTGGCATTCATCGCATTGAACACCTTGGGATTTCTTGTCCACACTTTTAAAATGTCTCTTATTTTCAAAGTGCTTGGACTTGGGCTTTTCAAGAGATTTTTATCCTTTCGGATTAAATCTCTTATTAAGTTTCAAAAATTTGCTAAATTTCTTAGCAACAAAAGCCAACTCTTCTTCTTCATCCTTAGAGTCACTATTTGAACCATCTATGGATTCCTTGACAGACTTCAAGGCAATGAATTTTGGTTTCTTAGATGGGTTCAAATTTAACTCATAGGTTTGGAGAGAACAAACCCACTCTTCAAGTTTGAGAGCATCAACATTTTTGCTCTCCTCGATGGCGGTAACCTTCGATCGAAATCTCTCAGGTAGAGATCTCAAAATTTTTCTCACAATTTTGAACTCAGAAATTCATTCCCCTAGATTGAAACTAGAATTGACAATGTCACTCAGATTAGCATAAAAACTGTCAAAAGTTTCATTATCATCCATCATCAATTTGTTCAAACTTAGAGGTAAGCATTTGAAGTTTTGAAATCTTGACAGTTGTAGTCCCTTCATGGGTGATTTGAAGAATGTCTCGTGCCTCTTTCGAAGTGTCACATTTAGAAATACGTCGAAATTCTTCAACTGTGACAACAACGAAGATTGCATTTAGACCCTTATTGTTCCATCTACAACTCTTAAGCTCTACATTGGTCCATTTAGAAGAAGGTTTAAGGATGATCTGATTATTTATGCTCTTTGTTGGATGGGTCCAACCTTATTCAATGGAGAACCATACTCTCTCATGTAATGATTTTAGAAATGCTCTCATTCGAACTTTCCAATAGGCATAATTATTCCCATCAAATAATGGTGGACAAGAGATGAATCCTCCCTCTCTTTGGAGATTCATATTCACCGAAAATATGAGACAAGATCACACAAAAAAGTTAGTGAACCCGCTCTGATACCAGTTGAAAAAATTCGGTGAACCTCAAATCCGATGTTTGAGTTGAGAATCTCACAAGTTCAAGGGGATGGTTCGGTTTCCCTAAAAGTCGATCTACCCTTTTTATGATTTTAACAATTAAGTTATTAACTTAAGGGATGATAAAATTTAAGTATAGAAATAGAAAACCATGCAAACCACAACACAAGGATTTTTACATGGAAACCCTTCCGGGAAAAACCACGGAACCTAGTCCAGCCAAGAAAAATCACTAAGACAAAGTAAACAAGAACTTACAAGACTCGAACTTGAGTCCTTTGGACTCGACACTACAATCCTTCAGTTCTTAGTCCTCCATGCCTCGAAAAGTCATAACGTACTCACAAGTCCCGTGATCAACTGCAGTCACTTGTACTTCTCTTTGTGTCTCAAAAATAATCCACGATCTTCTGATCGATCTCCGTCAATGACGGATTCGGAATCCACCGACCAAATCACACATCCACGATCCGTCTCGAATTGATCTCCTTCGTAAAGGCTCCAGAACACTCCGGCCAAGGTGTTCTATCTAGAACGGGTTGATGGTTTGATTAAAATCAACTCCTAGATGGACGCCTTCAAAGGACAAGTCCAAACAAGCAAGTATGAAGTTTTAGGCTTGCAAACTCTAGGTTGAATGCATCAATCAAAGGGGAGGAGAACAATAAGATTTCTGAGTATTTATGAACTCTAGAAGGAGTTAAAAACCCTCTATATACTCCCCCAAAGTTGTACTCCATGAACTAGGGAATCAAAACAGTGGTTTAGAAGTTGCTAAAGTTGATTAAAAGAACCAAAATAGGCAAAAAATGAATTTGGCAAAAATCCCATATCAGGGTCGACCCTCAAGGATACTTGGGTCGACCCAAGTGTCGCGACCCAAAACCCACCCTAGGAGTTAGAGTGAACTTTGGACGACTAAACATGGCTTACATGACTTGCTTGACAAACCAACCTGCAAAAACCCACAGAGCATATACAATAGAGGACATTATAGCGGAAACATAACTATAAAACATAGCGGAAGTCTAACAAACCTCTAAGTATATACATATGGTCCAAGTTTATACAAAAAGTAACCAGAAGAAAGGGCGGACAGACCCGCCAAAATACATGGATATAATCTCTCATCTCACCCACAGCTAATCCACTCAGAATCTACAACCACCTAATGGTAACCCTCTACGGGAGGTTCCTCCAAAGGCTCCTCGACGTACACCTCCTCCACCCAAGGGCTCGAAGCACAGATATCAAATTGAGCAGCTGCTCCGCCATCACCTGCCGACATAAGAAGTACGGCTGAGCATGGAATACTCAGCGGGTACTAAGCACTAACCAACAGTCATAGCATACAGATAGCATACATAAAGCAGGAAAAATTCATATATGTTAGAAGGAAACAATTCATATCATACAAGGAAGTAAAAGCAATTTATAATCATGCTTGTATTTCGTAGAAAGTCGATAAAGCCCTTGAAAACCTTGTGCACTTGACTTGATTGGAAATACCATTTCCGTGCTTTAAACTTGTCATGTTGTCTTATCTTGTCATATCATGCGTGTCATGTCATGTCATGCTTGCTTGGAAAGTAAACTACTTGTGAGGGAAGGGAGACCCTTCTTCCTAAATGCCCATGCTTGTCATGTCATGCATCATGCTTGCTTGTTCGGAAAAGTAATCTACTTGTGAGGGAATGGAGACCCTTCTTCCTAAAATGCTCATGCTTGTCATGCCGTGTCATGTCATGCTTGTATCATGCTTTGAAGAGTAAACTACTTGTGAGGGAAGGGAGACCCTTCTTCCTAAATGCTCATGTCATGTCCTTTCACTTGTGAGATGTCCTTGTGAGATGTACTTGCGAGGGAAGGGAAACCCTTCTTATGATATGTATGTACTTGCGAGAGAAGGGAGACCCTTCTTATGATAATGCATGATTGACTTGTCCTTGCCAAAAGCGAGGTAAAACATATCGTAGGATATGCCCCACCTCTAAATCCCATTCTTGAAAAACGTCGGAAATCCATGTCATGCATGCGTGCTCGTGAGATCGTGTGCATACTTGCATTTGGAATTAAATATGACAATTTGGGTAATTTACAAAGCATAGCATATCACGATTTGAACAAGTAATAACTCGCACATTTTGAGAAATGTAAGAAACACACTATCATATGCCCTACCAATTTCATGAATAATTAAGCATGTATTCCCTTAATTTATCACTCATTTTACTCACCTTGGCATCTCATCAAACATAGTGTGTTCGTTATTTATTAACCCTACAACATGCTTTTCTAGGTGGGTTTTACTCACATCACATATGTATGTTTATTATGGGTACAATGCCCTCCCCGTTCATCCATCACATCAATACACACGGCATCCAATCGCCCACATTCATCTCCATTCATCATTCACCATTCACCATTCACAACCCATCTCATAATACATGGATGTATAAAGGAACACAAAGAAAATAAAGGAAAAGAAGAACTATAACTAGGAGGGTAGCAAGAAGTACCGACCTTGAACAATGAGGAAGAAACCCCTTCCAAAAACGACCGTGTAGCTGCTGCCCTAGCTTGGATCACGAGCTCCTCGAATGCTTGAGCCTTGATCTTGAAGAAAACGGGCTTGGGGTTGATCTAGGGTCTTAACCCCTTTGATTTCTCCCAAATGAAAACCTAAGTTTTGGAAACCCTTCTCCTTTCTCTCTATCTCTCAAAAGACTCTAAGGGTTGTGTATGAACCCTCAAATGATCGGGCAAAGCCTTTAAGGTATGAGTGAAACGCCCAAAAGATGAAAACACCCTTACTAAATTTTCTGCAAAAACGCGAGTACCGAGCGATCGGTGTTAATGACCGATCGATCGGTTGCCTACCGATCGATCGGTTTCATAACCGAGCGATCGGTTAAAATTTCACTCTCTGGAAAATTTCCCCATACAAAAATCTTGACCGGTCGATAGCCTCCGAGCGATCGGTTTTGGACCGATCGATTGCTCCATGGACCGAGCGATCGGTTGCCTGCAGGTACAGACTGTTTTGGCCATATCTTTTGACTCGCTCGTCCGATTTTGACTATTCAACTTGCGTTGGGTTCGTACTTCGAAAAGAAACATTTCTGATGTTTCAGAATTTCCAATTTCTTCCTTATTTATTAATTGCACTACTTTAAAGGAAAAATGGCTACGAAAGGGTCATGCATAAATGTCAAAAGTTCGGGGCTCTACATCCTACCCCCCTTACAAAAATTTCATCCTCGAAATTTGGATGAGACATGCATTACAGAATCAAACAATATTACGAGCTACATATACAAAACCTATACAAAATTCATTCAAACAATTCCGGGTACTTCGCTTTGACTTCGGCTTCACGCTCCCATGTAGCTTCTTCCCGAGCATGGTGTTGCCATTGCACAAGAACCAAAGGGATTGTCTTGTTGCGAAGCACTTGATCTCTCCGATCCAATATGTGAATCGGCTTCTCAACCAACGTGAGATCTTCTCGAATTTCCAACGGTTCCAATTCTAGTACATGCGAAGGGTCCGCAATGTACTTCCGAAGCATAGACACGTGGAAAACGTTGTGAACTACGGCCATATGAGGTGGGAGAGCAACCCTGTAAGCAACCTCACCAACTCGTGTGATAATCTCAAAAGGCCCTACATACCGAGGACTGAGCTTGCCTCGCTTTCCAAATCTCATGATCCCTTTACTAGGAGATACTTTCACAAAAACTTGATTCCCTACTTGAAATTCCAAGTCCCTGCGGCGTGTGTCTGCATAGCTCTTTTGGCGATCTTGAGCAGCTTTCAACCGATCCCGGATGATCTTGACTATACTAGCAGTTTGCTCAATCAACTCCAGACCAAGTACTTTTCTTTCTCCCACCTCATCCCAGTAGAGAGGAGACCTGCAGCTTCGCCCATACAAAGCCTCGAACGGAGCCATTTGGATACTCGCCTGATAGCTATTGTTGTAGGCGAACTCCACCAAAGGCAAGTGCTCTTCCCAACTGCCTTTGAAATCCAGCATACAAGCCCGAAGCATATCTTCTATTACTTGGTTCACCCTCTCGGTTTGTCCATCCGTTTGTGGATGAAAAGCAGTGCTGAAATCAAGTCGGGAACCCATAGCTTCCTGAAAGCTTTTCCAGAATCGTGATGTGAATCTTGGATCCCGATCTGACACAATACTGACAGGCACTCCGTGCAACCTCACCACTTCCTTGATGTACAAAGCAGCTAACTGACTAGAGTTGAAAGTAGTTCGGTAAGGCAAGAAGTGAGCGGACTTCGTCAAACGATCCACTACTACCCATATCGCATCTGAACCCCTTGCCGTCTTTGGCAAGCCAACTATGAAATCCATGGATATGTTCTCCCATTTCCACTCAGGAATCGGAAGGGACTGTAATAGACCTGCGGGCCGCATGTGTTCTGCTTTCACCTGTTGGCAAACCAAGCACCGTGCTACATATTCCGTAACCTCCCTCTTCATATTTCGCCACCAAAAGTGAGTCTTGAGGTTCCGGTACATCTTCGTACCCCCTGGATGCACAGTGTATTTTGCCCGGTGGGCTTCATCCATAATCTCCCTCCGAAGATCTGCATTGGCTGGAACACACAGCCTTCCCTTGAATGTGATAGCACCCCGACTAGTGAGAGAAAAGTCTTCACTGCCCTTGGCAACTTCCTTGTCCCGGAAAGCCAACAATTCCGCATCCATGGCTTGATATTCTTGGATCAAATCTATAATGTACGGCCGAACCGTAACATTTGCCAAGGTAGGACTACGGATAGAGTTATTCACACTGATGTCCAGATTTGCCAAATCTTCTAGTAGCTTCCATTCTTGAACCAACATGTGTGCTAATAACCCCTGAGGTCTTCTACTCAAAGCATCAGCCACTACATTTGCTTTACCCGGGTGGTATTGAATGGTACAATCATAGTCCTTCAGAAATTCCATCCAACGCCGTTGCCTTAGATTCAATTCCTTTTGGGAAAAGAGGTACTTGAGGCTCTTGTGGTCCGTATACACATAGAATTCCACCCCGTATAAGTAATGTCGCCAGATCTTGAGTGCAAACACGACTGCGGCAAGCTCTAAGTCGTACGTGGGGTAATTCTTCTCATGCTCCTTCAATTGCCTCGATGCATAGGCAATGACCTTCTTGTGTTGCATAAGCACACATCCAAGTCCAACATGTGAGGCATCACTGTACACCTCATACCCAAGAGGTCCGGATGGCACTGTAAGAACAGGAGCTGTAGTAAGCCTCTTCTTCAATTCCGTGAAACTGATCTCACACTTGTCGCTCCATACAAACTTCGCATTCTTCCTTGTCAGGTAAGTAAGCGGTGCTGCAAGGCTAGAGAAACCCTTTACGAATCTCCTGTAGTAGCCTGCCAACCCAAGGAAGCTGCGTATCTCCGTAACACTCTTGGGCTTTGCCCAACTCATAACTGCTTCGATCTTCTTCGGATCTACCGAGATACCTTCCGCAGAAACAACATGGCCTAGGAATGCCACCTCTTCCAACCAAAACTCACACTTGCTAAGTTTGGCGTATAGCTTGTGCTCTCTCAGCATTTCCAAAGCAAGGCGTAGGTCGCGTGTGTGATCTTCCCTTGTCTAGGAATAGACCAAAATGTCATCAACAAATACAATCACACACCTATCGAGATATGGCCGGAACACCCGGTTCATCAAATCCATAAAGGCTGCCGGCGCGTTCGTGAGTCCAAAAGGCATCACCAAGAACTCGTAGTGTCCATACCGAGTCCTGAAAGCAGTTTTGGGAACATCTTCCGCCTTAATCTTCAACTGGTGATAACCCGATCAAAGATCTATCTTTGAGAAAAATCTCGCTCCCTTCAACTGATCGAACAAATCATCAATTCTAGGCAATGGATACCTATTCTTTATAGTGACCTTGTTCAATTGCCGGTAATCGACGCACATCCGCATCGAACCATCTTTCTTCTTAACAAATAACACCGGGGCACCCCACGGTGAGACACTTGGTCGAATGAAACCAAGGCCTTGTAATTCCTCCAATTGAGTCTTCAACTCCTTAAGTTCAACCGGGGCCATTCTATACGGAGCCCGAAAGATGGGAGCTGTGCCTGGTGCAAGCTCGATCACAAACTCAATCTCCCTGTCTGGGGGTAATCCTGGCAACTCCTCTGGAAACACATCCAGGAATTCACTCACAACTGGAATTGTCGATGAGTCCTTTGCCTCGGGGTTAGCTAAGCTCAACGCCGCAAAACGAGCGATATCTCTACCTTTCAACCCCCGAAAGTGAAATGGTTTTCCTTCTACCGGCTTGAAGAGTACCATCTTCTCAGAGCAAGCTACATGCCCATGATGCGCTGCTAACCAATCCATTCCCAATATAACATCAAAGTCTTGGAATCCAAGGACAATGAGATCAACCGCCAACTCGTGGCTTCCAACTTGGACCACACTATTTCTATACACTTTATCTGCCAATATTGTTTTCCCGAGGGGAGTTGAAATGGCTAACTCCGGTTCTAGCTGACTTGGCTCTACAGAAAAGCCTTCTGAAAAACTCAGCAAGACAAATGAATGAGTAGACCCGGTATCAATCAACACTCGAGCCAAATACTCATTGACTAGTAGGGTTCCTGAAATTTTAACTAGTGGAGTTAATCCATGCATCAACAGTGTATACATGTAGGTATATATACATATATATAACATGCCAAGTATGTACACAATCAATGAACACTTAACAGTTTAATTTACGGATAATTAAATAAGCTACAACTGCGTACCTTGCACTACATCGTCAGATGCAAGTGCATCACCTCTTTCAAGGCAAAAACTCGCCCCTGGTTTGCCTGGAGAGACTGAGGTGTAGACCGGGTAGTCTAAGATGACGCCTGGTATGATCCTGCTGGGCGCGCTGGTGGCCTAACCCCTGAGACTGGCCTGGTAAATGCCGGGTAGGGCAATCCCTGATCATGTGGCCCTGGCGACCGCAATGATAACATCCACCAGATGCTCTTCGGCAATCTCCTGCCGGATGCCTTTTGCCGCATGAAGTGCAGACCTCATATGAGTAGGCCGGAGGGGCCGAAGGTGGTGTATACCTCGCTGCCTGAGGTGAAACTGGCCGAGGGGCCGGTAGAGCCTGAGGTCGAGGTGCCTGTGGCACGTACTGTCGTGGGGCTGGAGGCGCATAAGTCAGCCTCATCTGTGGTGCTGGCCATGTATACTGATAAGGGCCGGTACGAGCCCGCCTCTCTGGAGGTGCTGAACTACTGGCTTGGCCTCTTGCCAACTCTCTCTTCTTGGACACCGCTTCAGAATTGGCCTCGACCAATAAGGCCTTGTCTACCACTTCAGGGTAGGTAGCATGCCTTAAAATGGAAACCTTCTCCATAATAACATCCTTGAGCCCTTGCTCAAATCTTCTCGCCTTCATTGCCTCGGTGGCAATCATATGTGTCGCGAAGCGTGATAGCTCCGAGAACTTGGCCTCATAAGCGGCCACAGACATCGAACCTTGCTCAAGGTTGATGAACTCTCTCTCTTTCTTTTCCCGTGCACCGATAGGAAAATACTTCTTGTAAAAAGTATCTTTGAACTCTTCCCAAGTCCAAGGTTGACCCTGTATGGTCAAATCTCGCGTCCTCAATGCGGACAACCACCAATGGTGGGCTTCGCCCTCTAGCAAAAAAACTGCCCATGCCACTTTCTCTTCCTCTGTAGGAGTGAGCACCACAAATATCTTCTCAACCTGGAGGATCCAAGCCTCTGCAGTAAGAGGGTCCACACTCCCATGGAAGGATTTAGGCCTCAATCTCCTGAATGCCTCAACTCCTGCGGTACGATGTACTGGAGCTGCGGGCGGTGGAGTAGGTGCCGCCGATGATGGTATAGCCTACCGAGCCGCCAGTATGGCGAGTGTCTCAGCAATAGAGCCTAAGACCTGAGAGAGGTCCGGCTGCTCATCCTCATCTCGTGAAGAAGAGGAAGCTCTGGTATGTGGTCCACGACCCCGTGTACCCCGCCTCATGACTAAAGTCCTGAGAACAATAGCACCACATGAGTCTCACTTGAAACCACAGTTTATTTCAATGTCATTTCACAATCATTCAATTTGTATTAGTTGTATAATACTAATATACATCACATCAAGTCATCAGAGTATTCATCACATTATACTTATACTTTAGCGTTCTAGCGTACCTAGGACTGTACTTGGTTAAAGCAACCATTTTAGACTAAGACTAAAGTTTAGTCTTACACTTGGATCAAGACTCTCTTCCGACTTACTTCCTTCCTAACTTGTTTCCTAACATATGCTCTTGGCAAGCCGTGGTACAAGATTCTAAGTGACCCTAGAGACCTAAAGCCTAAGCTCTGATACCACTTCTGTCGCAACCCAAAACCCACCCTAGGAGTTAGAGTGAACTTTGGACGACTAAACATGGCTTACATGACTTGCTTGACAAACCAACCTGCAAAAACCCACAGAGCATATACAATAGAGGACATTATAGCGGAAACATAACTATAAAACACAGCGGAAGTCTAACAAACCTCTAAGTATATACATATGGTCCAAGTTTATACAAAAAGTAACCAGAAGAAAGTGCGGACAGACCCGCCAAAATACATGGATATAATCTCTCATCTCACCCACAGCTAATCCACTCAGAATCTACAACCACCTAATGGTAACCCTCTACGGGAGGTTCCTCCAAAGGCTCCTCGACGTACTCCTCCTCCACCCAAGGGCTCGGAGCCCAGATATCAAATGGAGCAGCTGCTCCGCCATCACCTGCCGACATAAGAAGTACGGCTGAGAATGGAATACTCAGCGGGTACTAAGCACTAACCAACAGTCATAGCATACAGATAGCATACATAAAGCAGGAACAATTCATATATGTTAGAAGGAAACAATTCATATCATACAAGGAAGTAAAAGCAATTTATAATCATGCTTGTATTTCGTAGAAAGTCGATAAAGCCCTTGAAAACCTTGTGCACTTGACTTGATTGGAAATACCATTTCCGTGCTTTAAACTTGTCATGTTGTCTTATCTTGTCATATCATGCGTGTCATGTCATGTCATGCTTGCTTGGAAAGTAAACTACTTGTGAGGGAAGGGAGACCCTTCTTCCTAAATGCCCATGCTTGTCATGTCATGCATCATGCTTGCTTGTTCGGAAAAGTAATCTACATGTGAGGGAATGGAGACCCTTCTTCCTAAAATGCTCATGCTTGTATCATGCTTTGAAGAGTAAACTACTTGTGAGGGAAGGGAGACCCTTCTTCCTAAATGCTCATGTCATGTGCTTTCACTTGTGAGATGTCCTTGTGAGATGTACTTACGAGGGAAGGGAAACCCTTCTTATGATATGTATGTACTTGCGAGGGAAGGGAGACCCTTCTTATGCTAATGCATGATTGAATTGTCCTTGCCAAAAGCGAGGTAAAACATATCGTAGGATATGCCCCACCTCTAAATCCCATTCTTGAAAAACGTCGGAAATCCATGTCATGCATGCGTGCTCGTGAGATCGTGTGCATACTTGCATTTGGAATTAAATATGACAATTTGGGTAATTTACAAAGCATAGCATATCACGATTTGAACAAGTAATAACTCGCACATTTTGAGAAATGTAAGAAACACACTATCATATGCCCTACCAATTTCATGAATAATTAAGCATGTATTCCCTTAATTTATCACTCATTTTACTCACCTTGGCATCTCATCAAACATAGTGTGTTCGTTATTTATTAACCCTACAACATGCTTTTCTAGGTGGGTTTTACTCACATCACATATGTATGTTTATTATGGGTACAATACCCTCCCCGTTCATCCATCACATCAATACACACGGCATCCAATCGCCCACATTCATCTCCATTCATCATTCACCATTCACCATTCACAACCCATCTCATAATACATGGATGTATAAAGGAACACAAAGAAAATAAAGGAAAAGAAGAACTATAACTAGGAGGGTAGCAAGAAGTACCGACCTTGAACAATGAGGAAGAAACCCCTTCCAAAAACGACCATGTAGCTGCTGCCCTAGCTTGGATCACGAGCTCCTCGAATGCTTGAGCCTTGATCTTGAAGAAAACGGGCTTGGGGTTGATCTAGGGTCTTAACCCCTTTGATTTCTCCCAAATGAAAACCTAAGTTTTGGAAACCCTTCTCCTTTCTCTCTATCTCTCAAAAGACTCTAAGGGTTGTGTATGAACCCTCAAATGATCGGGCAAAGCCTTTAAGGTATGAGTGAAACGCCCAAAAGATGAAAACACCCTTACTAAATTTTCTGCAAAAACGCGAGTACCGAGCGATCGGTGTTAATGACCGATCGATCGGTTGCCTACCGATCGATCGGTTTCATAACCGAGTGATCGGTTAAAATTTCACTCTCTGGAAAATTTCCCCATACAAAAATCTTGACCAGTCGATAGCCTCCGAGCGATCGGTTTTGGACCGATCGATCGCTCCATGGACCGAGCGATCGGTTGCCTGCAGGTCCAGACTGTTTTGGCCATATCTTTTGACTCGCTCGTCCGATTTTGACGATTCAACTTGCATTGGGTTCGTACTTCGAAAAGAAACATTTCTGATGTTTCAGAATTACCAATTTCTTCTTTATTTATTAATTGCACTACTTTAAAGGAAAAATGGCTACGAAAGGGTCATGCATAAATGTCAAAAGTTCGGGGCTCTACACCAAGTATCCTCCAGGGTCGACCCTCAATTATGAAGGGGGATCTGGATAAAAATTTATGAGAAAATTGGATCCCCTTAGATCTTAACTCCATAGAAAGCATCAAAATTATCTAAGAGTTTTAGTCATATCACCTCGGTGAATGATGTTCATCGGTGAAGCTTAATCCACTCGAACCATCAGAACTCTTTGTAAAGATTTCTCCGAAAAAAATACTAGAAGCTCAATCCTTGTTTTTCCCTATCCCCACGAAGCTTTAGAATCTCCTTTGGAATTATAGAAGCAAGAGGAAGAAGATGGAATAATGGTGTAGACCTTCTATCACCGAAAGTACTAAGGTTCAAAACCCTAGAATAAACAAAACCCAACTTGCACCACTTTAGAAGCTCACGAAAATCCCTAGGGTCTCACAGTTTAGAGAGAGAGAGGAGAGGAGAGAAAAATTCTTGAAAAAAGTGCTTAATGGTCTACGGTGTTGGGGTATTTATAGACTAGGATCATATCCTAATCCTACTCCAACTTGATCTTATCTCTTAAGGAATTATTTAACAATAATGACTCTTATTATTTAATAAATAATTTCCTAGTTTATCTATAACTACTCCAGTCATAGAAGACCTTCTAATTAAGGAGTCCATCCAGTAAGAGGGTTCCTTAATTAAAGGGATAGGTCAAACAACCAACACTTGGAGGAATCCTAGTCAAACTAGGAAACCTAAACAACCAGGGGGGGCCTGAGCTATAGTGGGGCGTGAGATTTGGGGAGTTTAAAACTCCAAGTTGTAATCCAATTACGACTTTTCCTCATCCTTATTGCAATCCAACAATTGGATTTTAATTTCATAACTATAGGAATTATATTTCAACAATTATTCAATCAACATAATCCTAATCCAATTAGGATTCCTCAAGTAGGCGTCCCACCCTAGGGTTTAAACCCAAGGGCTTTGGCCCATATTAAAGGTCAATTTTAATGGGTTTATGGATATGGGTCAAACCCATTTCCCCTTTAATTATATTAATCAAATAATTACTAAAATAATCCCTTAGTTTAAATTGACAATTAATTTAAACAATAGATTAACTTTTAATCTATTTAATTAAATCATTAACTTTTAATTACTTAAATAATTGATTAACTTTTAATCAATTATTGAACTTGTATTTCTTATGTGAGCACCTCCACAGATTGCTCTGGGACATTCTTACCTTGGCTTACGCAATGTTATCTCATTGACCCTAAATAGGAATTACACCGGAATTGCAAGTGACGTGAGATATCCATGTTGCAATTGAATCCCAATGTATGAACATTAACCATTACGGATCCCACCACATGAACTTTTAAATTCGATTTATCCTTCCAAATATATTATCCCTAATGGGCCTTCGCGATTGACATACTATCTAACCTATAGCCCATTGCAAATCATCCGGGTTTCCAAGACTTATGATTAAGCCATGAGAAAAAATTTCTCATGAAAAACATTTTGAGAAAATCCTTTTATAAGTATAATACCTTTTAATAAAAGTATATTTCAAAATTATTTTTTTTTTCAAAATCACCTGCGCAAGATTTGAACTTAATCAACTGTCTTACCCGGAACTTGGATAATCTCTCAAATTAATGAGCATGGATTTCTTGTTTGAAATTCATCATGACTCGAACAGCTTTCTGACTATCCAACTGTCACTGTATTGTATTCCCTAAGTTAGAAAATATGTTGGTAAAATCAAAACAGTCAGATCATTGCTCAGTCATAGATGAACTCATCAGATCTAAGGATCATCGAAACCGTTCAATGTGAATGAGAGACCAACTATCCGATAGTATGTTTATGCATGAGGTCTCTTATTGAATGCAATCGGTCAGTGTACATTTAAGCACCTATATGCCAATGTGTAGTCTCCACTACAATAGTTCGAGATAGAACTACATCTCAACTATTGAGAACATCTTAGCATTCTGGCAGACATATAAGTGAAGTACCCAACTTCACCCATAGCTGTGACTATATAAGGTATAAGAAACCAGAAAGTTATATCTACCTGTGATAATCTAATCACATAACTTTCCTACAATATATCCTATGGACCTTTATTGATATCTCATATCGTATAGATCATCTCATGATCATGGTCAATTACCCATAATGAATACACAATATATTAAGAAGAAGTCTTTATTAATTAAATTAATAAGAGTCTAACAATATAAATGATTTTTATGGGCATCATGTCTAACAATCTCCCACTTGCCCTAAAAGTCACTGTGTCATAGATTTCAATCTCATACTATCTAATTGTGTTACAAATACTTTATCTAATAAAGCCTTGGTCATCGGGTCAGCAATATTAAGTTGAGACCTAATCTTTGTAACAACTACATCTTGCATATCAATGATCTCACGAATGAGATGATACTTCCGCTCCACATGTTTCATCTTTTTGTGGTTCCTAGGTTCTTTGTTGTGGGCTACTGCACCATTACTATCACAGAAGAGAGTGATAGGTTTTAGTGCTGAAGGAACATTTCCTAGCTCTTGCAAAAACCTTCTGAACCAGACTACTTCTTTTGCTGCTTCTGAAGCTGCAATATATTCTGCTTTTGTGTTGTAGTCAGCAATACTCTTCTACTTTTTACTGCGCCAACTGACAGCAGCACCACCCAGTGTGAACACATACCCAGATGTGGAAGCTCTATTGTCCGGATCAGATTGGAAATTGGAATCAGTATAACCCAGTCTAACTAAATCTTCTGATTGAAAGGTAAGCACATAATCCTTAGTCTTTTTCAGGTACTTCATAATGTGCTTCACTACAGTCCAATGATTAACACCTAGATTGCTTTGGAACCAACTACCAACTCCCACTGCATGACAGATATCCGATCTAGTGCATAATATGGCATACATGAGGCTCCCAACTGCCGAAGCATAAGGACACCTCTTTATCTGCTCGATCTCATCAGTTGATGTAGGGGCCATCTTTTTAGACAAAGTGACACCATGTCTAAAAGGAATGAGTGTTGTCTTATAATCACTCATACTGTACCTAGACAAAATCTTGTCTATGTAGTTAGTTTGGCTTAATCCCAACATTCAGTAATTCCTATCTCTTAGAATCTTTATTCCGAGAATATAGGATGCCTCTCCACAATCTTTCATTGAGAAATGCTGAGAAAGTCATATCTTGACTGATGACAACATCCCTACATCATTCTAATGAGTAGGTTGTCATTTACATAAAGAATTAGGTATACTACCGCTCTCCCACTATCCTTGTATATACAAGATTCCTCTAAATTCTTTCAGAATCCAAATTCTTTGATGGAAAGATCAAATCTTTGGTTCTAGCTTCTTGAAGCTTGTTTCGAACCATATATCGACTTGTTGAGTTTGCATACCATGTTCTCCTGGTTAGGAGCAATGAAGCACTTTGGTTGCTTCATATAGATGTCTTCATCGAGCATTCTGTTAAGTTAAGCAGTTTTGAAATCCATTTGCCATATCTCATAGTCATGGTGTACAACTATAACTAGCAATATCCTAATGGATTTGAGCATAGCTACAGGTGAAAAGGTATCCTCATAATCAACTCCTTGAATTTGAGTATAACCTTTTGCAACAAGTCTAGCTTTATAGGTCTCCACGTTACCATCGGCACCCTTCTTCCTTTTGTAAATCCATTTGCATCCAATTGGCCTAATACCATCTGGTGGATCTACTAAAGTCCAGACACCGTTGTCATACATGGAATCTATTTCAGCATTCATGGCTTTATTCCATTGAGATGCATCTACATCTAATGTAGCTCCCTGATAAGTACTAGGATCCGTATCCTCATCATCAGAGGTAACTAGATAAACTTCATTATTGTAATACTAAAGTCTATCTGGTGGTCTAGAAACTCTTTTTGACCTTCTCAGTGGAACAGAATTAGGAGAAATTAAAGTGGAAGGATTAGGTTCAGGTTGGATACCAGCTGTGTCGTCTTTCATCTCATGAAATTCAACCTTCTTAAGGAGATCCATTTCTTCCTCCAAGAAAGTGGCATGAAGCCTAACAATTATTGTTTGGCCTACCTTGGAGTAGAAATAGAAACCCTTTATTTCTTTTGGATATCCTACAAAATTCCATTTCTCTGTCCTAGATTCCAACTTAGTGGGTTCGAGTTTGTGAACATGCGCAGGACAACCCCATACCCTTAAATGTTGTAAACTAAGTTTTTGCCCAGTCCACAATTCATAGGGTGTAACCTGAATAGACTTAGATGGAACTCGGTTTAGAATATAAATGGTAATTTGTATAGCATATCCCCAAAGATATGAAGGAACATCGGCATGACTCATCATAGAGTGAACCATATCTAATAAGGTCCAGTTTCTTCTTTCAGAAACTCCATTTTGTTGAGGAGAGGCAGGACTTGTCCATTGCAAGATAATCCCATTATCCCTTAAGTAATGCATAAACTCGTTGGTGAGGTATTCACCACCTCGATCTGATTGAAGTGTCTTTATGAATTTGTTAGTTTGATTCTCAACTTCTAATCTGAATTCTTTGAACTTTTCAAAAGTGTCAGATTTGTGTTGCATCAAATAGACATATCCATTTCTGGAATAGTTATCGGTAAATGTGACAAAATACCGATAGTGACCTCGTGCAACAATGTTAAATGAACCACATACATCACTATGTATTAGTCTTAACTTTTCTTCGACTCTTCCTACCTTTTTAGGGTAAGATTTCTTGGTCATCTTCCCTTCGAGACAAGACTTGCAAGTAGGGAGTGGTTCTACCTGGAGGTAATCAAGGGGACCATCTTTTACTAATCTCTTGATCGTATCAAGATTAATGTGACCAAATCTCTTATGCTAAAGATAAGAAGACTCAGTGCAATGTCTCTTCATTCCAAACATTCTAGATGATGAGACATTGTCACTTTGCAGACATTCATTATTTACCAAAGGAAATATTAAATAGAGACCATTAATGAGATTACCAATTATCAAGGCCATTCCATCTTTCTTAATTTAATTGAATTAAAAAATGATAGAGAATCCACAAGTAAGAGTCTAGATACTAAAATAAAATTACGATGTGCTGAAGGCACATAAAAGCAGTCTTCTAAAATTAATGTCTTTCCATTAGGTAAATAAATAGTAAACAAGCCGATTGGCTTCACTGCAACATTTGCACCGGAGCCAACTTTAAGCTTCTGCTCCTGTTTGGTCGGCTTTCTGGTTTCCTTGAACCCCTGCAAACAATTACAAACGTGTACAGTGGATCCAGAATCCACGCACCATGAGTTAGGAGTGTCACAACCCAAAATCCTCCCTAGGAGGAGACTTTTGACCCGTGACCGCCGTGTCATACCATCCTGTCATGACACATAAGGCGAACATACCATCCTACAAGAGCATACAAGGCATATTAAAAGGCGAACCTGAAAGTTTCTTTATAACATAAACCTACGATTTGAATTCTAAGTCTGAACCAACAAATTATACAAAATATAAGTCTAAAGTGGACATTCCCCACTTTTAAAATACACAACCCTCTCCCTCACATCACTTAATAATAGTCTAGATAGGGCCTCCTATCTAGAGCTCCATCATCCTGGTGATGATCCATGGCAGGCTCCGGCTCGTTGTACTCCTCTTCTAAGGCTCAGGAGCATGTGCATCCATAGAACCTACCGAAGTCAACAATTCAGCTGAGCATGGAATACTCGGTGTATACAAACTACTAAATAGCAATACAATACTATAAACATCAATGATAACATATGCACACATCAGAGCAAAATAGGCGAAAGCAAAGCGGAGTGAGCATATAACTTAGAGCAGTTCATAAAACAGATAACATGTGAGCATTTCTTTACAGGGTACATATCGTTGAGCATTTCACTAACCATATACTTTGAACCATAACAAACCTGATACTTAGAGTGATTTGCAAAACTGATAACAAAGCGATACTTTACAAGCAAGGAAGTAAACTCCCTTGAGTTCAAAATAAAGCGATACTTTACTAGCAAGGAGGTAGACTCCCTTGAATTCTAAACAAAGCGATACTTTACAAGCAAGGAGCTAAACTCCCTTGAGTTCAAAACAAAGCGATACTTTACAAGCAAGGAGGTAGACTCCCTTGAATTCTAAACAAAGCGATACTTTACAAGCAAGGAGGTAAACTCCCTTGAGTTTAAAAGAAAGCGATACTTTACAAGCAAGGAGATAAGCTCCCTTGAGTTCAAAACAAAGTGATACTTTACAAGCAAGGAAGTAGACTCCCTTGAATTCTAAACAAAGCGATAATTTACAAGCAAGGAGGTAAAATCCCTTGAGTTCAAAACAAAGCGATACTTTACAAGCAAGGAGATAAACTCCCTTGAGTTCAAAACAAAGCGATACTTTACAAGCAAGGAGGTAAACTCCCTTGAATTCTAAACAAAGCGATACTTGACAAGCAAGGAGGTAAACTCCCTTGAGTTCTAAAAAAAGCAATACTTTACAAGTAAGGAGGTAGACTCCCTTGAATTCTAAACAAAGCGATACTTGACAAGCAAGGAGGTAAACTCCCTTGAGTTCTAAACAAAGCGATACTTTACAAGCAAGGAGGTAAACTCCCTTGAGTTCCAAAACAAAGCAATACTTTACAAGCAAGGCCTCGGCCCTTGAATTCAAAATCATTCTTTGAGCAAAGCCACTTTTGAGAAAAACCCCTTTTTGCAAAACCATGATACCTTAACTTAGAACAAAACCCTTTTGAGCAATCATACTTTGAGAAAATCCCTCTTTGATCAAAACCGTCCTTTTTGGAAAAATCCATACTTTAATCAAAACTATACTTTGAGTTACAACCATTCTTTGAGTTCATATATCCTTATGAGCAATTCAATAACCATAGAAGCCTTTAAACATAATAGTGAAACCAATACCATTCACGAATACAATTCAATTTCTACTATTCATTAACAATCCATAGCAAAATAATTTAGTAGAGTGTATCTACCTTAAAAAGGAAGTTTTTACACTTCTGTAGACTGAATTAAGCTTGAGGAAAGCTTGGTTGAAGCTTGGGAAAATCTAGGTTTGAAAACCCCCTTTTTCAAGAACACGTACAAAATTTCTTTGAAGAAATTCCAAGCTTGTGGAATCACTTTGGATTCAAACTCTAGGTGTTAGAACACCAAGAAAGCAAGAAGAACTCTTCCTTTGATGGAAAAACACCAACTCAGAACATCCAAACAACGCTCACCTTTCTTCTTCTTCTTCTCTTCTTTAATCTCTCAAAAATCCAAACTTAGGGTTTGAGTAGATCAAACCCACGAAATCCCCTTCTATTTATAGTCTAAAGGTTGCCAAAAAAAAACAAAACCTTAGGAAATTATCCCCTAAGGTCAGTGATGAGTTACAGGCTGTTTTTGGCATTTTCTGGGCTGAATTCGTCGACGAAATTCAGCCCCCAACTCAATTCGTCGCCGAAATGGCACTCTGCCTAGGCCTCGTTTTCCCACTTTGGTATTTTCACAATACATTTTGACTCGCTTATTCGATTTTGATGATTAAACTTGCGTTGGATTTTTCATTCAAAGAGGAACAACTTTCATGTTTTGTACAAATCCTAATTTTGAGTTCTAACTTGTTTAAATGGGCCCACAAGTGGACTGGTCCTGGGATGACTGTCAGCACACCAAAATTTACAGCAGACCAGTTTGCGGAAATCTGACATTTGACCCAACTTTTACTCAAAATCTAAAGAAGTGGTAAATATGAACCTCGAAGAGAGTTTCAATACCTTTTCAAAAATTTAAGAATCACTCGATTCTGATCAGTGGTGAGAATTCTAGAGCTCCCTCAAGTTGAGGGTTGTGAAGACTTCCCCCATCCTTTAGCACTTAGAACGTTTGCCCTTTTTATTTTAACACCCATAAACATCAAGGATGGTTTCACACACCATAAAACCTATAATAAACTCCTCACATCATTCACAAGCACCTAGGGAACCTTGGACCTCACAAACACCATTTATAGCACTATTTGCAGCACTACTCACACATTATTCACTTACAACCCTTTAAGCACTTAGGGTATCTTATACCCTTGCTTTTACCCACTTAGAGTATCATTATACTCTCTTGTTGAGCCTCAACACATGCGCCTAAAACCCTTACTTGACTCACCATGCAACCAAGAACAAGATGGAAGGCTTTAGGCCTTTACACACACCATACAATGGCACTATTCACTAACACTGTTCATAGCACAGTGAACTCGGATTCCGGGGTTCTACAAGGAGAACCGTCCAGAAAGTTAGATTTAACAGTAATAATTACTTCAAAGTATCTCATACCTTGAGTACTTCCACCACCCTTCTTAAGAGTTATGAGGTAAGTCCTGCAATTCCTCTTCCAGTGGCCTATTTTACTATAGTGGAAACACTTTCCATTGCCCTTGTTTTACTTGCCAGTTTTTCCTGAAGAACCTTTGGCAAAATTTTCCTTACCCTTATTGTCTTTAAATTTTCCTTTGCCTTTATTCCCTTTTCTAAACTTTTTAGATTTCTTGGAGGTATCAGGTTTATCAAAAATTAAAATTTCCCCTTTAGTTGACTTTTTTATCAAATCTTCTGCAGCTACAAGTGAGTTCATAAGCTCACTAAGTGACATTTCACTCTTGTTCATGTTATAATTTAACACGAACGAATTGAAGGACGAAGGCAGTGACTGCAGAATAGTGTCAACTTGAGTGATGGCATCCATCTCTCTATCAAGAATTTCCAGTTCCTTCAATAAGCCCATCATCTTTATGATGTGCTCCCTGACTGGAGTTCCCTCAGCCATCTTGGTGTTAACAAGGGATTTCAACTTTACTTGTCGAGCTGACCTATTTTGCTCACCAAACATCTCATGAAGGTTTTTCAAAATGTCAGAAGCCTTATCCATGTGTTCATGTTGGCTTTGCAAAATGTTAGACATCGAAGCTAGTATGTAATACTTGGTCATCTAATTGGACCTCTCCCATTGCTCTAACTCAGCCTTTTGGGTCGGTGAAGCATCTGGAGGAAATTCCGGCTTAGGTGTCTTAAGACATAGGTCAAGGTTCTCCACGACAAATACAATTCTAATCTTTCTTTTCCAGTCTACATAGTTAGTTCCAACTAACTTTTCATCACAAAGAATTTCAGTCAATTGGTGTAGGCTTGGCATGATCTAATCAAATGACAAATAAGATAGTATTAGGGATTTATTGTGTTCATTAATACCAATTAGATTACGGGTCTATTTCTAATGGTATAGCTAATTTAGGAAGAATCAATTGGCATAAAAAACCTAGACTGTCGCGACCCAAAACCCACCCTAGGAGTTAGAGTGAACTTTGGACGACTAATCATGGCTTACATGACTTGCTTGACAAACCAATCTGCAAAAACTCACAGAGCATATACAATAGAGGATATAAACAGCGGAAACATACTCTAACATAGCACAGCGGAAGTCTAAACAAACCTCTATGTATATACGAATCCAAATTTACACAAAAGGAATCCAAAAGAAAGTGCGGACAGACCCGCCAAAATACATGGATATAATCACTCATGCTCACCCACAGCTAATCCACTCAGAACCTAACACCACCTACTGATAACCCTCTACGGGAGGTTCCTCCAAAGGCTCCTCGACGTACTCCTCTTCCACCCATGGACCAGGAGTACAAACATCAAATAGAGCAGCAGCTCCCTCAGAACCTGCCGACATAAGAAGTACGGCTGAGCATGGAATACTCAGCGGGTACCAAATACTAACCAATAGTCATAGCATAAAAATGGCAATACATAAATCAGGAGCAATTAATATATGTTAGACGGAAACAATTCATATCATACAAGGAAGTAAAGTAATTTATAATCATGCTTGTATTTCGTAGAAAGCCGATAAAACCTCTTGAAAACATCGTGCACTTGACTTGGCTTGAAACATCTTTTCGTACTTGAAAGCTTGTCGTGTTTGTCTTACTTGATCTTGTCGAGCGTGTCGTACGTGTCATGTCATGCATGTCATGCGTGCTTGCTTGTGATCATGTAACTTGTGAGATACACTTGTGAGATATCCTTGTGAGATGCGCTTGAGAGATGCCTTGAGAGGGAAGGGAGACCCTTCTTCATGATATGTATGTACTTGCGAGGGAAGGGAGGCCCTTCTTCATGATATGCACTTGTGAGTGAGGGGAGACCCCTCGTGGAATGTTGGTTCTTGTTTTCTTGTGAGAAGCGAGGTAAAACATATCGTAGGATATGTCCCACCTCTAACCATGTTCTTGAAAACCTCGATAAATCATGTCATGCATGCCGTGCTCGTGGGAACCGTGTACATACTTGCATTTAAATTTAAATATGACATTTGGGTAATTTCACAACACCTATAACATCAACGATTGAGCAATGTAATATTCATATCATTTAGGGAAAGCAAGAAAAACACACTATCATAGGCCCTAGCAATATCCATAATTTATTAGGCATGCATTTCCCAATTTACAACTCACTTTATTCACCTTGGCATTTCATCAAACATGGTGTGTTCATTTTTCATCATTCTTTTAAACCTAAATCATGCTTTTCTAGGTGGGTTATGCTCACATCACATTTGTATGTTCATTATTAGTACAATGCCCTTTCCCATTCATTCATCACATCATCCACACGGCATCCATTCGCCAACATCCATCTCCATTCACCATTCCCATTCACCATTCACAACCCATCTCATAATACATGTGTAAATGAAAGAAGACAAAGAGAAATGAAGTAAAAGAAGGAACTATAACCAGGAGGGTAGCAAGAAGTACCGACCTTGATCAAGAGAGGAAGAAATCCCCTTCCAAAAACAACCGTGAGTTGCTGCCCTAGCTTGAGGAGATGCTCCTCACGAGTTTGTGCCTTGATCTTGAAGAAAAATGGGCTTGAGTGGAGTGTGGGTTCACAAACCCCTTGATTTCTCTCCAAAATGGAAACCCTAGGTTGGAATCGCCTTCTCCCCTTTCTCCTATTCTCTCAAACTCTCTAAGTGTCGAATGATGCCCTAAAGGCTCGGGTTAAACTCTTAAGGTGAGAGTAAACCGACCAAAAGACCATAATACCCTTATTGACATTTCTGTAAAAACGCGAGTACTGAACACGTTGAGCTGTGAATAGTGCCAAACACGTTCTGCTGTGAACAGTGCCAAACACGTTGTGCTGTGAACAGTGCTGAACACGTTGTGCTGTGAACAGTGCCAAACACGTTGTGCTGTGAATAGTGCTGAACACGTTGTGCCGTGAACAGTGCCAAACACGTTGTGTTGTGAACAGTGCTGAACACGTTGTCCGTTGTCTTATGTACAACGTACCCGTTGTGAGCTGTACAACGTACTCGTTGTTTGCTGTACAATGCACACGTTGTCTGCTGCACGACGTACCCGTTGTCTGTTGCACAACGGACGCACAACGTACACGTTGTGAGCTGTACAACGTACTAGTTGTTTGCTGTACAACGTACACGTTGTCTGCTGCACAACGTACCCGTTGTCTGTTGTACAATGGATGCACAACGTACACGTTATCAGAGCTAGAGCTACGTCCTTAGTGCCTTCCGAGCTACGTCCTTAGTGCCTTCCGAGCTACGATTGCCTGCAGGTCCAGACTGTTTTGGCCATATCTTTTGACTCGTTCGTCCGATTTTGACGATTCAACTTGCGTTGGGTTCGTACTTTGAAAAGGAACATTTCTAACGTTTCAAAATTTCTAATTTCTTCCTTATTTATTAATTATACCTCTTTAAAGGCAAAATGGCAACGAAAGTGCCATGTATTAAGCATGAAAAAGTCTGGGGCTCTACATCCTCCCCCCCTTACAAAATTTCATCCTCGAAATTTGGACGGGACATGCATTACAGAATCAATACAAAAATACAAGCCACTTATACAAAACCTATACAAAACTGATTCAATTAATTCTGGGTACTTTGCTTTGACTTCGGCTTCACGCTCCCATGTAGCTTCTTCCCGAGCATGGTGTTGCCATTGTACAAGAACCAAAAGGATTGTCTTGTTGCGAAGCACCTGATCTCTTCGATCCAAAATCTGAACCGGCTTTTCAATCAAGGTGAGGTCCTCTCGAATCTCCAACGGTTCCAAGTCTATGACATGCGAAGGATCCGTAATGTACTTCCGAAGCATAGGCACATGGAAGACGTTGTGAACTGCGGCCATGTGAGGTGGGAGAGCTACCCTGTAAGCAACCTCACAAACTCGTGTGATAATCTCAAAAGGCCCGACACACCGAGGACTGAGCTTGCCTCGCTTTCCAAATCTCATGATCCCTTTGCTAGGAGATACTTTCACAAAAACTTGCTCCCCTACTTGAAATTTCAAGTCCCTATGGCGCGTGTCCGCATAACTTTTCTGGCGATCTTGAGCGACTTTCAATCGATCCCGAATGATCTTAACTGTGCCTGCAGTTTGCTCGATCAACTCCGGACCAAGTACTTTCCTTTCTCCTACCTCATCCCAATAAAGAGGAGACCTACAACTTCGCCCATACAAGGCCTCAAATGGTGCCATTTGGATACTTGCCTGATAGCTATTATTATAGGCGAATTTAACCAAAGGCAAGTGCTCTTCCCAACTGCCTCTGAAATCCAACATGCAAGCCCGAAGCATGTCTTCAATGACTTGGTTCACTCTCTCGGTTTTTCCATCCGTCTGTGGATGAAAAGCGGTGCTGAAATCAAGTCGGGAACCCATAGCCTCCTGGAAACTTTTCCAAAATCTTGATGTGAATCTTGGATCCCGATCTGACACAATACTAACGGGCACTCCGTGCAACCTCACCACTTCCTTGATGTACAAAGCGGCTAACTGACTAGAGTTGAAAGTAGTTTGGTAAGGTAAGAAGTGAGCGGACTTCGTCAAACGATCCACTACTACCCATATCGCATCTGAGCCCCTTGCCTTCTTTGGCAAGCCAACTATGAAATCCATGGATATGTTCTCCCATTTTCACTCGGGAATCGGAAGGGACTGTAATAGACCTGTGGGCCGCATGTGTTCTGCTTTTACCTGTTGACACAACAAGCACCGTGCTACATATTCTGCAACCTCCCTCTTCATATTCCGCCACCAAAAGTGACTCTTGAGGTTCCGATACATCTTTGTACCCCCTGGATGCACTGTGTACTTCGAACGGTGTGCTTCATCCAAAATCTCTCTTCGAAGATCTGCATTGGCTGGGACGCACAGCCTTCCCTTGAATGTGATAGCACCCCGACTAGTGAGAGAGAAGTCCTCACTACCCTTAGCAACTTCCTTGTCCCGATAAGCCAACAATTCAGCATCCGAGGCTTGGTACACTTGGATCAAATCTATAATGTATGGCCGAACCGTGACATTTGACAAGATGGGACTACGAACAGAGTCATTCACACTAATGTCCAGATTTGCCAAGTCTTCAAGTAGCTTCCATTCCTGCACTAACATGCATACTAATAACCCCGGAGGTCTTCTACTCAAAGCATCAGCCACTACATTTGCTTTACCCGGGTGGTATTGAATGGCAGAATCATAGTCTTTCAAAAATTCCATCCAACGCCGTTGCCTTAGATTCAATTCCTTTTGGGAAAAGAGGTACTTGAGGCTCTTGTGGTTCATATACACATAGAGATTCCACCCCGTATAAGTAATGTCGCCAGATCTTGAGTGCAAACACGACTGCGGCAAGCTCTAAGTCGTGCATGGGGTAATTCTTCTCATGCTCCTTCAATTGCGTCGATGCATAGGCAATGACTTTCTTGTGCTGCATGAGTACACACACAAGTCCAACGTGTGAGGCATCACTATACACCTCATACCCATAAGGTTCAGATGGCACAGTAAGGACAGGGGTTGTAGTAAGCCTCTTCTTCAGTTCCGTGAAACTGATCTCGCACTTATCACTCCATACAAACTTGGCATTCTTCCTTGTCAGGTAAGTGAGCGGTGCTGCAAGGCTAGAGAAACCCTCTACGAATCTCCTGTAGTAGCCTGCCAACCCAAGAAAGCTGCGTATCTTGGTAACTCTCTTGGGCCTCGCCTAACTCATAATTGCATCAATCTTCTTTGGATCTATCGAGATACCTTCTGCAGAAACAACGTGGCCTAGGAATGCCACCTCTTCCAACCAAAACTCACACTTGCTAAGTTTGGCGTATAGCTTGTGCTCTCTTAGCATTTCCAAAGCAAGGCATAGGTCGCGTGTGTGATCTTCCCGTGTCTGGAAATAGACCAAAATGTCATCAACAAATACAATCACACACCTATCAAGATCTGGCCGGAACACCCGGTTCATCAAATCCATAAAGGCTACCGGCGCGTTCGTGAGTCCAAAAGGCATCACCAAGAACTCGTAGTGTCCATACCGAGTCCTGAAAGCAGTTTTGGGAACATCTTCCACCTTAATCTTCAACTGGTGATAACCCGATCGAAGGTCTATCTTAGAGAAAAATCTCACTCCCTTCAACTGATCGAACAAGTCATCAATCCTAGGCAAGGGATACCTATTCTTTATAGTGACTTTGTTCAATTGCCTGTAATCGACGCACATCCGCATCGAGCCATCTTTCTTCTTAACAAACAACACCGGGGCACCCCACGGTGAGACACTTGGTCGAATGAAACCAAGGCCTTGCAATTCCTCCAACTGAGTCTTCAACTCCTTGAGTTCAATAGGGGCCATTCTATATGGAGCCCTAAAAACAGGAGTTGTGCCTGGTGCAAGCTCGATCACAAACTCAATCTCCCGGTCTGGAGGCAATCCTGGCAACTCCTCTGGAAATACATCCAGGAACTCACTCACAACCGAAATAGTCGATGAGTCCTTTGCCTCGGGGTTAGCTAAGCTCAACGCCACAAAACGAGCAATATATCTACTTTTCAACCCGCGAAAGTGGAATGGTTTTCCTTCTACTGGCTTGAAGAGTACCATTTTCTCAAAGCAAGCTACATGCCCATGATGTGCTGCTAACCAATCCATTCCCAATATAACATCAAAGTCTTGGAATCAAAGGACGATGAGATCAACCGCCAACTCGTGGCTTCCAACTTGGACCACACTATTTCTTTACACTTTATCTGCCAATACTGTTTTGCCGAGAGGAGTCGAAACGGCTAACTCCAGTTCTAGCTGACTTGGCTCTACAGAAAAGCCTTCTGAAAAACTCAGCGAGACAAATGAATGAGTGGACCCGGTATCAATCAACACTCGAGCCAAATACTCATTGACTAGTAGGGTTCCTGAAATTTTAACTAGCGGAGTTAATCCATGCATCAACAATGTATACATGTAGGTATATATACATATATAACATGCCAAGTACGTACACAATCAATTAATACTTAACAGTTTAATTTACGTATAATTAAATAAGCTACAACTGCGTACCTTGCACTACATCGTCAGATGCAAGTGCATCACCCTCTGTTAAGGCAAAAACTCGCCCCTGGTTCGCCTGGCGAGACTGAGGTGTAGACCGGGTAGTCTGAGATGACGCCTGATATGATCCTGCTGGGCGTGCTGGTGGCCTAATCCCCTGAGACTGGCCTGGTAAATGCCGACTGGGGCAATCCCTGATAATATGGCCCTGGCGACCACAATGAAAACATCCACCCGATGCTCTTCGGCAATCTCCTGCCGGGTGCCTTCGATCGCATGAAGTGCAGACCTCGTGTGTATAAGTCGGAGGGGCCGGAGGTGGAGCATACCTCATCGTCTGAGGTGCAACAGGCCGTGGGGCCGGAAGAGCCTGAGGTCGCGGTGCCTGAGGCACAAACTGCCGTGGAGATGGAGGCGCATAAGATGGCCTCATCGGTGGTGCTGGCCACGCATACTGATAAGGGTCGGTACGAGCCCGCCTCTCTAGAGGTGCTGAACTACTGGATTGGCCTCTCGTCAATTCCCTTTTCTTGGACACCGCCTCAGAGTTGGTCTCAACCAACAAGGCTTTATCCACCACTTTAGCGTAAGTGGCGTGCCTAAAGACCGATACTTTCTCCATGATGACATCCTTGAGTCCTTGCTCAAACCTCCTCGGCTTCATTGCCTCGGTGGCATTCATATGTGTCGCGAAGCGTGATAGCTCCGAGAACTTGGCCTCATAAGCGGCCACCGACATCGAACCTTGCTCAAGGTTGATGAATTCTCTCTCTTTCTTTTCCCGTGCTCCAATCGGAAAATACTTCTTGTAAAAAGTATCTTTGAACTCCTCCCAAGTCCAAGGTTGACCCTGCATGGTCAAATCTCGCGTCCTCAATGCGGACAACCACCAATGGTGGGCTTCACCTTCTAGCATGAAAACTGCCCATGCTACTCTATCCTCCTCTGTAGGCGAGAGGACTGCAAAGATCTTCTCCATCTGGAGGATCCATGCCTCTGCAGTAAGAGGGTCCACACTCCCATGGAAGGGTGGAGGCCTCAATCTCCTGAATGCCTCAACTCCAGCGGTACGATGTACTGGGGCTGCGGGCGGTGGAGTAGGTGCCGCCGATGATGGTATAGCCTGCCGAGCCGCCAGTATGGCGAGTGTCTCAGCAATAGAGCCTAAGACCTTAGAGAGGTCCGGCTGCTCATCCTCATCCCGTGAAGATGAGGAAGCTCTGGTATGTGGTCCATGACCCCGTGTGTTCCGTCTCATGACTAAAGTCCTGAGAATAATAACACCACATGAGTCTAACTTGAAACCACAGTTTATTTCAATGTCATTTCACAATAATTCGATTTGTATTAGTTGTATAATACTAATATACATCACATCAAGTCATCAGAGTATTCATCACATTATACTTATACTTTAGTGTTCTAGCGTACCTAGGACCGTACTTGGTTAAAGCACCCATTTTAGACTAAGACTAAAGTTTAGGCTTACACTTGGAACCAGACTCGCTCCCGACTTACTTCCTTCCTAACTTGTTTCCTAACACATGCTCTTGTCAAGCCGTGGTATAAGATTCTAAGTGACCCTAAAGACCTAAAGCCAAAGCTCTGATACCACTTCTATCGTGACCCAAAACCCACCCTAGGAGTTAGAGTGAACTTTGGACGACTAATCATGGCTTACATGACTTGCTTGACAAACCAACCTGCAAAAACCCACAGAGTATATACAATAGAGGATATAAACAGAGGAAACATACTCTAACATAGCACAGCGGAAGTCTAAACAAACCTCTATGTATATACGAATCCAAATTTACACAAAAGGAATCCAAAAGAAAGTGCGGACAGACCCGCCAAAATACATGGATATAATCACTCATGCTCACCCACAGCTAATCCACTCAGAACCTAACACCACCTACTGATAACCCTCTACGGGAGGTTCCTCCAAAGGCTCCTCGACGTACTCCTCTTCCACCCATGGACCAGGAGCACAAACATCAAATGGAGCAGCAGCTTCCTCAGAACCTGCCGACATAAGAAGTACGGTTGAGCATGGAATACTCAGCGGGTACCAAATACTAACCAATAGTCATAGCATAAAAATGGCAATACATAAATCAGGAGCAATTCATATATGTTAGACAGAAACAATTCATATCATACAAGGAAGTAAAGCAATTTATAATCATGCTTGTATTTCGTAGAAAGTCGATAAAACCTCTTGAAAACATCGTGCACTTGACTTGGCTTGAAACATCTTTTCGTACTTGAAAGCTTGTCGTGTTTGTCTTACTTGATCTTGTCGAGCGTGTCGTACGTGTCATGTCATGCATGTCATGCGTGCTTGCTTGTGATCATGTAACTTGTGAGATACACTTGTGAGATATCCTTGTGAGATGCGCTTGAGAGATGCCTTGAGAGGGAAGGGAGACCCTTCTTCATGATATGTATGTACTTGCAAGGGAAGGGAGGCCCTTCTTCATGATATGCACTTGTGAGTGAGGGGAGACCCCTCATGGAATGTTGGTTCTTGTTTTCTAGTGAAAAGCGAGGTAAAACATATCGTAGGATATGTCCCACCTCTAACCATGTTCTTGAAAACCTCGATAAATCATGTCATGCATGCCGTGCTCATGGGAACCGTGTACATACTTGCATTTAAATTTAAATATGACATTTGGGTAATTTCATAACACCTATAACATCAATGATTGAGCAATGTAATATTCATATCATTTAGGGAAAGCAAGAAAAACACACTATCATAGGCCCTAGCAATATCCATAATTTATTAGGCATGCATTTCCCAATTTACAACTCACTTTATTCACCTTGGCATTTCATCAAACATGGTGTGTTCATTTTTCATCATTCTTTTAAACCTAAATCATGCTTTTCTAGGTGGGTTATGCTCACATCACACTTGTATGTTCATTATTAGTACAATGCCCTTTCCCATTCATTCATCACATCATCCACACGGCATCCATTCGCCAACATCCATCTTCATTCACCATTCCCATTCACCATTCACAACCCATCTCATAATACATGTGTAAATGAAAGAAGACAAAGAGAAATGAAGTAAAAGAAGGAACTATAACTAGGAGGGTAGCAAGAAGTACCGACCTTGATCAAGAGAGGAAGAAATCCCCTTCCAAAAACAACCGTGAGTTGCTGCCCTAGCTTGAGGAGATGCTCCTCACGAGTTTGTGCCTTGATCTTGAAGAAAAATGGGCTTGAGTGGAGTGTGGGTTCACAAACCCCTTGATTTCTCTCCAAAATGGAAACCCTAGGTTGGAATCGCCTTCTCCCCTTTCTCCTATTCTCTCAAACTCTCTAAGTGTTGAATGATGCCCTAAAGGCTTGGGTTAAACTCTTAAGGTGAGAGTAAACCGACCAAAAGACCATAATACCCTTACTGAAATTTCTGCAAAAACGTGAGTACTGAACACGTTGCGCGGTGAATAGTGCCAAACATGTTGTGCTGTGAACAGTGCCAAACACGTTGTGCTGTGAACAGTGCTGAACACGTTGTGCTGTGAACAGTGCCAAACACGTTGTGCTGTGAATAGTGCTGAACACGTTGTGCCATGAACAGTGCCAAACACGTTGTGCTGTGAACAGTGCTGAACACGTTGTCCGTTGTCTTATGTACAATGTACCCGTTGTGAGCTGTACAACGTACTCGTTGTTTGCTGTACAACGCACACGTTGTCTGCTGCACGACGTACCCGTTGTCTGTTGCACAACGTACACGTTGTGAGCTGTACAACGTACTCGTTGTTTGCTGTACAACGTACACGTTGTCTGCTGCACGACGTACCCATTGTCTGTTGCACAACGGATGCACAACATACACCTTATCAGAGCTAGAGCTACGTCCTTAGTGCCTTCCGAGCTACGATTGCCTGCAGGTCCAGACTGTTTTGGCCATATCTTTTGACTCTTTCGTCCGATTTTGACGATTCAACTTGCGTTGGGTTCGTAATTCGAAAAGGAACATTTCTGACATTTCAAAATTTCCAATTTCTTCCTTATTTATTAATTATAACTCTTTAAAGGCAGAATGGCAACGAAAGTGCCATGTATTAAGCATGATCAAGTCTGGGGCTCTACATAGACACTAGCTTATGTAATCTTACCTTTGGGCACATCATCACATCACCTCGAATAGGCAGATAGAAACTATCTTCTCCAATTTCACAGATCTCATCATGTGAATTCTGGAGTATTCAATCTACTGTTTGATCTATAAGGGATGTTATACTCACACTTTGGCGTTATTGTATAATATTTCTTATTCATGTGTCCACCTACCATGAACCAAATAAACACCTAGCGAAAGCTCAAGCTTTGGCATTATTGCTCCCAATATTTTCTTATTCAGTTTTCACCATATTCACACATAGGTGAGAGGGATTGGGCCCATCATTAGCTTGTCAGCTTACTCACACTCCCCACTATAGGATCACATAGTGTATGGCAGAAGATCATAATACTTAGGGACTTGTCCCTAGTCTTATATACACATGATATATCAAGGGCAATTATTTCAATAGAATAATTAAACATATAAATAGATATCATCTCATGATAAAATAAACAACAGTTATCATCTCATGTGTCGTGACCTAAAACCAACCATAGGAGTTAGAGTGAATCTTGGATGACTTATCATGACTTTCATAACTTGCTTGACAAACTATCCAGTAAAACATACGGAGCATATACATCAGAGGACACAATAGCAGAAGCATAAACTAATCATGGTACAATGGAAGTCTAACCCAAAACCTCTATGTATATACATGTGATCCAAGTTTGTACAAAAATGAGAGAACAAAAAAAAAGTGCGGACATGCCCGCAAAAATACATGAGTAGAAATCTCTCAAGCTCACCCATAACCACTCAGAATCTACCACCTCATAGTACTCCTCCACATGAGGCTCCACAGCAGGGACCTCCTCGACGTACTCCTCTTCCCCCCACGGACCGGGAGCACAGATGTCAAAAGGAGCGGGCGCTCCACTAACACCTGCCAACATAAAAGTACAACTGAGCATGGAATACTCAGCAGGTACCAAATACTAACCAACAGTCATAGCATAATAATAACAGAGTAAAGCAGGAAGCAGTTCATATAATTAACATGAAAAGTAAATAGCTTATAGTTCATGCTTGTATCATATCGAAGTTGGGAAAACTCTTAAATCATCTCGTATTTAACTTAACTTGAAATACTCATTTCATGCGTGAAAACTTGTCATGTCTATCTTGCTTGTCTGTCATGCGTGTCATGTCATGCGTGCTTGCTTGGAATTTAAACGTGCTCATGCGACTTGTGAGGTACACTTGCGAGGGAGGGTAGACCCCCTCTTTAAATGAGATGCACTTACGAGGGAGGGGAGACCCCTCTTTCAATGATATGCAACTTGCGAGGGAGGTGAGACCCTTTTTTCAATATATGCACTTGCGAGAGAGGGGAGACCCCTCTTTCAATGATATGCAACTTGTGAGGGAGGGGAGACCCCTCATTAAATGGAATACAACTTGTGAGAGAGGAGATACCCCTCCTTAATTGGAATACACTTATTCTTATCAAAAGCGAGGCAAACATATCGTAAGATATGTCCTACCTCTAAAACTCTTATTATTGAAAACACCGGTAAACCATGTCATGCATGCCGTGCTCGTGAAATCGTGTACATACTTTAACTTTGAATTAAATATGACAATTGGGATTCAACAATATATAGTATAACATTAATTTCGACAAGTAATTATTCATGCCGTTAGAGAAAGCAATTAATCACACTATCATAAACCCTAGCAATTTCATATACTTTAACTCATGCCTTTCGTGGTTTACAATTCATTTTTTTCACCTTGGCATTTCATCAAACATGTTGTCACGCCCCAAAATACCCCCTAGGAGTTAAGGGATACTTTAGAGGTAACTACGTGTACCTGCCAAACCATCCTGTAATGCAAGAGGCTAAACATAATATAATTCAATGAAAATCAGAGCGCGGAAACTAAACATAAGTGCGGAAGCATAAGCCAACTTTTCTTTTCTTCTATAACTCCAAATAGTATTCCAAGTTAACATATACCAAAATACAATCAAAGTAAAGGTGGACATGCCCACCTATCAAAATACAAAAAGGAACTCTCTAACCCTCTCCTCTCAACAGTAGTCGAGGTATGGCCACACATCCAAGTCCCCATCCTCCTGAGACTGCCATGGGATAGGTGGCTCCCTCTCCTCTACATACTCCTCCTCGACCCAAGGCTCGGGGTCGAGGACATCCACAGTACCTGCCGACATAAAAGTACGGCTGAGCATGGAATACTCAGCGAGTACAAACTACTAGCTAACCATAACAATAGCGAAAGCATAACAACAGTGAGCAATACAAGATATTAATTTAAAGCAATAGTGAAAGCATAAGATACATAGCCATATCTTGACATGCGTGTATGAATGCAAAAACCTCGGTAAAACTCATGTCTCGGAAACCCTTTTCGTGTCTCGGTCAAATCATGTATGTGTATCGTGTCTTGTCTTGTACTTCATGTCTTGATTTGTTCTTGACTTGTATACTTGTGAGCCAGAGGCCAGCACCCTTCCTTGGGCTACCAACCTCCTTGTCATGTTCTTGTTCCATTTCTCTTGTGAGCCAGAGGCTAGTACCCTTCCTTGGGCTACCAACCTCCTTGTCATGTTCTTGTTTCATTTCACTTGTGAGCCAGAGGCTAGCACCCTTCCTGGGGCTACCAACCTCCTTGTCATGTTCTTGTTCCGTTTCTCTTGTGAGCCAGAGGCTAGCACCCTTCCTTGGGCTACCAACCTCCTTGTCATGTTCTTGATTCATTTCACTTGTGAGCCAAAGGCTAGCACCCTTCCTGGGGCTACCAACCTCCTTGTCATGTTCTTGTTTCATTTCTCTTGTGAGCCAGAGGCTAGCACCCTTCCTTGGGCTACCAACCTCCTTGTCATGTTCTCTCTTGCATTTCACTTGTGAGCCAGAGGCTAGCACCCTTCCTTGGGCTACCAACCTCCTTGTCATGTTCTTGATTCATTTCATATACAAATACAATCTTGGAAAAACCCGGTTTCATGCATGCATGTGTGGTGTGTGTAACACTTGTAATATCATGATGACAATGTGACATGAAGAGTAGTGTATAGCAATTCAATCCACAGTATAACCATATAGGAAATTTGAGTAATCTACGTGACATTTGAATAGTTCATCCTTCATAAGAACACATGCATAAGGTCTACTTTCATTTTCTTCATTTATGTCATTTATTCCTAGTTTAGGCATTTTGTCAAACACATAGCATGCAAGGTTCCTTGATGATTCATCTTCTTCTTTTTTAGTGCCTACTTTCCATCCAAAAATCAAGGTATGTTCATTATTGGTAAAGTACCCATCCACCATTTCCATCACAAACATCACCCAACATACACCTCGGCATCCAATCGCCACATCAACACCCACACACATCCATACCTTTTTCTTATCTTATTTAGGTTCATTGGAGATGGTACATTTCATATGGGAGGCAAACATAATAGCATAAATCACATTTCATAAGGAAAACCTAGATTTATTGCTAGGGTAAGTTAGTAGGGTGTACTAACCTTAATCAAGGCTTGATCCTTGGTAGAAACCTTGATTGAAGCTCCAACTTGAAGGAAGAACACCTTTGCTTGAAGGAGACTTGAGTTGGGGAAGAAACCCCTTTCAAAAACGTGCTTGGGTTGCTGCCCTAGCTTGGAGAATGGAACCCCACACGAGCTTGAGTTGAAATCTTGAAGAAAACGTGCTTGGGGACGATCTAGGGTCTTCACCCCCTTGATTTCTTCTCCAATGGAAAACCCTAGTTGCAAATCCCCTTCTCCTCTCTCTCTATCTCTCAAAATCCCTTAAGTGTTGTGAATGAAGCCCTAAAGGCTCGGGCAAGCCTTAAGGAGGAAGGGTTTAACCCCCAAAAGACGATAAAGCCCTTACTGAAATTTCTGCAAAAACGCGAAGACCGAGCGATCGGTGGTTATGACCGATCGATCGGTTGCCTACCGAGCGATCGGTGTTTATGACCGATCGACCGGTGAAAAACTCACTCTCTGGAAAATTTCCCCATACAAAATTTCTGACCGTGCGATAGCTACCGATCGATCGGTTATGGACCGATCGATCGCTGACTGGACCGAGCGATCGGTTCTCTGTATGTCTGGACTGTTTTGACCATATCTTTTGACTCGCTCGTCGGATTTCGACGATTCAACTTGCGTTGGGTTCGTCTTTCGAAAACGCACATTTTTGACGTTTCGGAATTTCCGATTTCTTCCTTATTTATTAATTAGACTATAAAAACGGCCAATTAGCTATGAAGGTGGTATTCATTAAGGATGAAAAAGTCCGGGGTGCTACATTCTCCCCCCCTTACAAAAATTTCATCCTCGAAATTTGGACAATGCGTGCTTTACAAATTTAACAACTTAGCATAACAATTCGAAACAAAATTACAAGTTATACCCAAAATCATTGAAACAACTCGGGGTACTTCGCCTTGACTTCGGCCTCACGTTCCCATGTAGCCTCTTCTCGAGCGTGATGTTGCCATTGCACGAGAACTAGCGGAATAGTCTTGTTGCGAAGTACTTGGTCTCTTCGATCCAAAATATGAACCGGCTTCTCAACCAAAGTGAGATCCTCTCGAATCTCAACCGGATCAAGCTCGATGACGTGAGAAGGATCCGGGATGTACTTCCGAAGCTGGGAGATATGAAACACGTTGTGGACCGCCGCCATGTGAGCGGGCAAAGCAACACGGTAAGCCACCTCGCCAACTCGAGTAATGATCTCGAATGGACCCACATATCTCGGGCTAAGCTTGCCTCTCTTCCCGAATCGCATAACACCTTTGGTCGGTGAAATCCTTACAAACACAAAATCACCGACTCGGAATTCAAGATCCCTCCTTCGGTTGTCGGCATAGCTTTTCTGTCTATCTTGTGCGGTCTTCAACCTCTCCCGGATAAGCTTGACCCTATCCGCGGTTTGTTCAATCAACTCGGGGCCCAAAATCTTTCTTTCTCCCACTTCATCCCAATACAACGGGGATCTGCAACTCCTTCCGTACAAAGCCTCGAAAGGCGCCATTTGTATGCTTTCTTGATAACTATTGTTGTAAGCGAATTCCACCAAAGGTAGGTGATCTTCCCAACTTCCCTTGAAGTCTAGCATACATGCTCGGAGCATATCTTCAATAACCTGATTCACCCTCTCGGTTTGCCCGTCGGTCTGTGGGTGGAAAGCTGTGCTAAAGTCTAATCGGGAGCCCATTGCACCTTGAAAACTTTTCCAAAACCTGGATGTGAATCTTGAGTCTCTATCCGACACAATACTCACTGGCACCCCGTGTAATTGGACTATTTCCTTGATGTATAGCTCCGCTAACTGATTGGAGTTGAATGTAGTCCGGTACGGTAAGAAATGAGCGGACTTCGTGAGTCTATCAACAACTACCCATATAGCATCGGTCTTCCTAACCGTCTTCGGCAACCCCACGATAAAGTCCATAGAGATATGTTCCCATTTCCACTCGGGAATAGGGAGGGACTGCAAAAGTCCAGCCGGTCTCCTGTGTTCAGCTTTGACTTGTTGGCACACCAAGCATTTAGACACATACTCCGCTATTTCTCGCTTCATGTTCCGCCACCAAAAATGCTTCTTCAAGTCCCTATACATTTTGGTACCCCCGGGGTGAACGGTGTACTTGGACCGGTGAGCCTCGTACAAGATTTCTCGCTTAAGCTTCTCATCGGCTGGGACACATACTCTTCCCTTGAAAGTGATAATTCCATCTTCCCTCGCCGTAAAGTCCTTACTGCCACTTTTAACTGACTTGTCTCGGCAAGAAAGTAGTTCGGCATCCATTTCCTGCAACTCCTGGATCATGCTCAACATAATTGGCCTAACTGTGATGCTAGCCATTACCGGCCCATAGGTAGGGAGACTAAAACTGATGTCGAGGTTGGATGCATCCTCCAGCAATCTCCACTCCTTCAGCATCATATGCGCCAAAAGTCCCGTAGGCTTCCGGCTAAGAGCATCGGCTACTACATTTGCCTTGCCCGGGTGGTATTGAATGGAGCACTCATAGTCTTTCAAAAATTCTACCCATCTTCTTTGCCTCAGGTTCAACTCTTTCTGGGAAAACAAATACTTAAGGCTTTTATGATCTGTGAATACCTCAAATTGTTCCCCATAAAGATAATGTCGCCAAATCTTCAATGCAAACACAACTGCGGCGAGTTCTAAGTCGTGAGTGGGGTAATTCTTTTCATGCTCCTTCAATTGTCTTGATGCGTAGGCAATGACTTTCTTATGCTGCATAAGGACACACCCAAGTCCGATATGCGAAGCATCGCTATATACCTCATAACCACCATGTCCGGATGGCACAGTAAGGACAGGGGCTGTGGTGAGGCGTTTCTTCAACTCTTGGAAACTTACTTCACATCGGTCACTCCAACTGAACTTTGCATTTTTCCTTGTCAAGTAGGTGAGAGGTGCAGCCAGACTGGAGAATCCCTCCACAAATCTCCGGTAGTAGCCTGCCAATCCGAGGAAACTACGTATCTCCGTAACGCTCTTGGGCCTCTCCCAACTCATGACTGCCTCAACCTTGGCTGGATCTACAGAAATACCCTCGGCCGACACCACGTGTCCAAGAAATGCGACTTTCTCTAGCCAGAACTCGCACTTACTCAATTTGGCATATAGCCTATGCTCTCTCAACATCTCCAGAGCAAGACGGAGGTCTCGTGCGTGATCTTCCCGTGTCTGGGAATACACCAAAATGTCATCAATGAATGCAATCACGCATCGATCCAAGTAAGATCGGAACACCCGGTTCATCAAATCCATGAATGCCGCCGGTGCATTCGTCAGCCCAAAAGGCATGACAAGGAACTCGTAATGCCCATACCGAGTCCTGAAAGCCGTCTTCTGAACATCTTCCGCCTTGATCCTTAATTGGTGATACCCCGATCTAAGATCAATTTTGGAGAAGAATCTCGCTCCCTTCAGTTGGTCAAACAAGTCGTCTATCCTTGGCAAGGGATAACGATTCTTGATAGTTACCTTGTTCAACTGACGGTAGTCTATACACATCCTCATAGACCCGTCCTTCTTCTTCACAAAGAGAACCGGAGCTCCCCACGGCGAGACACTTGGTTGGATGAAACCAAGTTGTTGTAACTCCTCAATCTGCTTCTTTAATTCTTCAAGCTCTATAGGGGCCATTCTATATGGTGCCCTTGAAATCGGAGCGGTACCCGGAGCAAGCTCTATAGCGAATTCGATCTCTCTATCAGGAGGTAATCCGGGAAGTTCTTCCGGGAACACATCTAAGAACTCACTCACAACTGGAATAGCCGATGAGTTTTGTGCTTCTGGGTGTGCTATACTCAAGGCTGCGAGGCGAGCAATGTCCCTCTCTCTTAATCCTCGGAAGTGAAAAGGCTTACCCCCTTCCGGCTTGAAATTCACCATCTTTTCAAAACACGCCACATGCCCGTGATGGCTTGCCAACCAATCCATGCCAAGAATGACGTCAAAGTCTAAATCTTGAAAACCCAGGACGATAAGGTCGGCTAACAATTCATTCTCCCCCACTTGAACCACACTATCCCTGAATACCTTATCCGTATCAACCGACTTGCTGAGTGGAGTTGCAATGGTCAACTCCCGCTCCAACGGAGTAGCCTCAGTCGAAAAGCCCTTTGCAAAACTTGGGGAGACAAAAGAGTGAGTAGATCCTGTGTCTATCAACACTCGAGCGAGACACTCGTTCACTAATAAAGCGCCTGTGCGATTAAGTAACTAATATAAGTAGATTTCAAATAATAACAAGCATCATACATAGGTAACCCTCAGTATAACTAATCGCATAACAAACCACAAAAATTTTATACAACTTAAAATCAAAATTCTCGCGTACCTTGCACGACATCGTCGGATGCACGTGCGTCTCTTTCCGATAGAGCAAAAACTCGACCCTGAGTGGCTGGGCGAGGAGGCCGGGCAGACTGTGAGGCCCTCGAAGCCTGAGAAGAGCTAGGCTGAGATGTCTGCCTAATCGGGGGCCTGCTCCCTGAAGACTGAGCTGGCAATAGACGTCGGGGACAATCCCGAATCATGTGGCCCTGGTCGCCACAATGAAAACAGCCTCCTGTAGCCTTCCGACATTCCCCTGCTGGATGCCTCCTTCCACAAAGGGTGCAGACATCATGTGAATAAGTGGGAGGAGTATAACCCGTAGCCTGAGTCACTACGGGGCGAGGAGCATACGAGGTAGCCGGGCGAAAAGCCGGTGGAGAAAAAGGGCGGGGGGCCTGTGGTGCCGAGTACCTCCTCTGTGACTGAGCCGGCCCTGCGGACTGATAAGACATAGTCCTAGCTCTCTTCTCCCCTGAACTACTAGACTGTCCCTTCTCTATTCCTCTTCTCTTAAAGAACTCTTCGGAATTAGACTCGGCCAACAATGCTTTGTCCACAACTTCTGAATATGTCTCATGTCGGAACATTGAGACACGATCCTTGAGGTAGGCCTTCAACCCCCTCTCGAATTTCCGGGCCTTCATAGCCTCGGTAGCTATCATGTGTGGAGCAAATCGAGATAGCTCTGAGAACTTGGCTTCGTAAGCCGCTACAGACATATTACCTTGCTCCAAGGTAATAAATTCAATTTCTTTCTTTTCTTTCATCCCAACCGGAAAGTATTTCTTGTAGAAAACGTCCAAGAATTCTCCCCATGTCCATTCTTGGCCTTGCCGGGTCAACTCTCGGGTCCGAAGTGCAGACTTCCACCAATGGTCGGCCTCGCCTTCAAGCATAAAGGCAGCCCATGTGACCCTCTCTACTTCCATAGGTGCCAAAACCGAGAATATCTTCTCAAGTTGCCGAATCCAACCCTCGGCAATAAGTGGATCAATGCTTCCACAAAAAGTTGGAGGCCTCATCCTCCGGAAAGCTTCTATCCCGGCTTGGGCTCGATTAGGAGGAGCCGGTATAAGTGCCGCATTAGGCGGGGTGGCCGGTTGCCTTGCCGCCAACATAGCCAAGGTCTCGGCTATGGATGCGAATGCTTGGGCAAAGTCGGGTTGATCATCACCCGATGGAGCCTCACCTCCATTACCCCTCGTGTTGTACCCGCGACCCCGAGTATTGCGTCTCATGATTTCTCCTGAGAACGACAATACAACATGAGTCTAACTTGGATACGCATTTAGTACAATTTCGCAATTCACTTAATACATATTCATCAAGCACATTTAATAAGTACAACACAAATAATGTACACATGGTATATAACACAATAGCATAACATACAATCCGTGTTCCTAGCGTAGGACTCTATGTTCGGTTGAAGTTCAACCCATTTTTGACTAAGACTAACTTGTTAGTCTATACTTGGAATACAACTCTCTAAGGTGATTCTAATACCTTGTTCAATCATCTAAGTGACCTTAGGGACTCTAATACCTAGAGCTCTGATACCACTTCTGTCACGCCCCAAAATACCCCCTAGGAGTTAAGGGATACTTTAGAGGTAACTACGTGTACCTGCCAAACCATCCTGTAATGCAAGAGGCTAAACATAATATAATTCAATGAAAATCAGAGCGCGGAAACTAAACATAAGTGCGGAAGCATAAGCCAACTTTTCTTTTCTTCTATAACTCCAAATAGTATTCCAAGTTAACATATACCAAAATACAATCAAAGTAAAGGTGGACATGCCCACCTATCAAAATACAAAAAGGAACTCTCTAACCCTCTCCTCTCAACAGTAGTCGAGGTATGGCCACACATCCAAGTCCCCATCCTCCTGAGACTGCCATGGGATAGGTGGCTCCCTCTCCTCTACATACTCCTCCTCGACCCAAGGCTCGGGGTCGAGGACATCCACAGTACCTGCCGACATAAAAGTACGGCTGAGCATGGAATACTCAGCGAGTATAAACTACTAGCTAACCATAACAATAGCGAAAGCATAACAACAGTGAGCAATACAAGATATTAATTTAAAGCAATAGTGAAAGCATAAGATACATAGCCATATCTTGACATGCGTGTATGAATGCAAAAACCTCGGTAAAACTCATGTCTCGGAAACCCTTTTCGTGTCTCGGTCAAATCATGTATGTGTATCGTGTCTTGTCTTGTACTTCATGTCTTGATTTGTTCTTGACTTGTATACTTGTGAGCCAGAGGCCAGCACCCTTCCTTGGGCTACCAACCTCCTTGTCATGTTCTTGTTCCATTTCTCTTGTGAGCCAGAGGCTAGTACCCTTCCTTGGGCTACCAACCTCCTTGTCATGTTCTTGTTTCATTTCACTTGTGAGCCAGAGGCTAGCACCCTTCCTGGGGCTACCAACCTCCTTGTCATGTTCTTGTTCCGTTTCTCTTGTGAGCCAGAGGCTAGCACCCTTCCTTGGGCTACCAACCTCCTTGTCATGTTCTTGATTCATTTCACTTGTGAGCCAGAGGCTAGCACCCTTCCTGGGGCTACCAACCTCCTTGTCATGTTCTTGTTTCATTTCTCTTGTGAGCCAGAGGCTAGCACCCTTCCTTGGGCTACCAACCTCCTTGTCATGTTCTCTCTTGCATTTCACTTGTGAGCCAGAGGCTAGCACCCTTCCTTGGGCTACCAACCTCCTTGTCATGTTCTTGATTCATTTCATATACAAATACAATCTTGGAAAAACCCGGTTTCATGCATGCATGTGTGGTGTGTGTAACACTTGTAATATCATGATGACAATGTGACATGAAGAGTAGTGTATAGCAATTCAATCCACAGTATAACCATATAGGAAATTTGAGTAATCTACGTGACATTTGAATAGTTCATCCTTCATAAGAACACATGCATAAGGTCTACTTTCATTTTCTTCATTTATGTCATTTATTCCTAGTTTAGGCATTTTGTCAAACACATAGCATGCAAGGTTCCTTGATGATTCATCTTCTTCTTTTTAGTGCCTACTTTCCATCCAAAAATCAAGGTATGTTCATTATTGGTAAAGTACCCATCCACCATTTCCATCACAAACATCACCCAACATACACCTCGGCATCCAATCGCCACATCAACACCCACACACATCCATACCTTTTTCTTATCTTATTTAGGTTCATTGGAGATGGTACATTTCATATGGGAGGCAAACATAATAGCATAAATCACATTTCATAAGGAAAACCTAGATTTATTGCTAGGGTAAGTTAGTAGGGTGTACTAACCTTAATCAAGGCTTGATCCTTGGTAGAAACCTTGATTGAAGCTCCAACTTGAAGGAAGAACACCTTTGCTTGAAGGAGACTTGAGTTGGGGAAGAAACCCCTTTCAAAAACGTGCTTGGGTTGCTGCCCTAGCTTGGAGAATGGAACCCCACACGAGCTTGAGTTGAAATCTTGAAGAAAACGTGCTTGGGGACGATCTAGGGTCTTCACCCCCTTGATTTCTTCTCCAATGGAAAACCCTAGTTGCAAATCCCCTTCTCCTCTCTCTCTATCTCTCAAAATCCCTTAAGTGTTGTGAATGAAGCCCTAAAGGCTCGGGCAAGCCTTAAGGAGGAAGGGTTTAACCCCCAAAAGACGATAAAGCCCTTACTGAAATTTCTGCAAAAACGCGAAGACCGAGCGATCGGTGGTTATGACCGATCGATCGGTTGCCTACCGAGCGATCGGTGTTTATGACCGATCGACCGGTGAAAAACTCACTCTCTGGAAAATTTCCCCATACAAAATTTCTGACCGTGCGATAGCTACCGATCGATCGGTTATGGACCGATCGATCGCTGACTGGACCGAGCGATCGGTTCTCTGTATGTCTGGACTGTTTTGACCATATCTTTTGACTCGCTCGTCGGATTTCGACGATTCAACTTGCGTTGGGTTCGTCTTTCGAAAACGCACATTTCTGACGTTTTGGAATTTCCGATTTCTTCCTTATTTATTAATTAGACTATAAAAACGGCCAATTAGCTATGAAGGTGGTATTCATTAAGGATGAAAAAGTCCGGGGTGCTACACATGTGGTGTGTACATTATTGGTTAAAGCCTATACCATGCTTTTCTAAATGGGTTAATGTTCACGACATACTTGTGTGTTCATTATTGATACATTGCCCTTCCCATTTCATTCATCATAACACATCCACACGGCATCCATCGCCCCACATCCATTTCCACACCACAATCCATCTTCTATTATGTTCATACTTTAGGAAAACAAGAAAGAATAGAAGAAAAAGGAGAATATGAACTAGGAGGGTAGCATATGGTACCTACCTTAAATAGGATGAGGGAAAAACCTCCAAAATGTGGGCGGAGATGTTACCGAGCTTGGAGGAAGCGTTTCTCACGAACCTTGTCTTAAATTTGAAGAATCCAAACCTTTGGGAGTGATCTAGGTCACCCATTTGTTTAATTTCTCCTCAAAGATGAAAACCCCTCTTGAAAACCCTCCTCTTCTCTCAATCTCTCTTAGGCTATCTTTAGGTTTAGGGTAAACCAAAACCCTCAAATACCATCTCCTATTTATAGGCAAGGAGGAGAAACCCTAAAAATCCCGAATAAAAATTCTAGGTTTGCGATCTACGATCGATCGTAACATGTCTATGATCGATCGTAAATATGCTATGATTACTTTTAGTTTCCTACGATCGATTGTAACCATTACAGAGATATTTGTCCATTCCTGAGATTTTACGATTGATTGTAAATTTCTAAGATCGGTCGTAGCTCACCTACGATCATTCGTGACTTGCAGAAAATTTCCAGATTTTCCTTCTTTCGTGTTTCGGTCATAACTTTTGACTCGTTCGTCGGATTTTGACGATTCAACTTGCATTGGACTCGTTATTCGAAAAGGAATATTTTTGGTATTTTAGAATTTAAATTTCCTCTTTATTTATTGACCAAATTTCTCTTAAAGTTAACTGATCCGCAATTGGAGTTTAGTAAACCGGATTTTTAACATATCCGACTTAGGAATCCTACTTCTTAACATTTAAGGTTCTTTAAAATCTATCATTTCATAGAAATGGAAGATTACAAAAGCCTAAAGCCTTGGCACTGGTTCCAATACATGGGTCAAAGTTCTGGGGTTCTACATCCTCCCTCCTTATAAAAATTTTGTCTCCGAAATTGGTACATAAATTACGAAACAAAACATAATTACATGGCACAACCAAATAAATCTAGGTACTTCACATTAACTTTGGCCTCGTGCTCGCATGTAGCCTCTTCTCAAGCATGATTTGCCATTGCACGAGAACCAACGGGATAGTCTTGTTGCGAAGGACTTGATCTCTCCGATCCAATATTTGGACCGGCTTTTCAACCAAAGTGAGATCCTCTCGGATTGCCAACGGTTCCAAGTCTATCACATGCGAAGGGTCTGTAATGTACTTTTGAAGCATAAATACGTGGAAAACATTGTGAACCGTGGCCATGTGAGGTGGAAGAGCTACCCGGTAAGCAACTTCACCAACCCGCGTGATAATCTCAAAGGGGCCGACATATCAAGGACTAAGCTTACCTCTTTTGCCAAATCTCATAATCCCTTTGCTAGGAGATACTTTCACAAAGACTCGATCCCCAACTTGGAATTCCAAGTCCTTGCGGCGAGTGTCAGCATAGCTCTTTTGACGATCTTGAGCGGCTTTCAACCGATCCCGGATGATCTTAACCTTGTTCACAGTTTGTTTGATCAACTCAGGACCTAACACTTTTCTCTCTCCTACCTCATCCTGGTAGAGAGGAGACCTGCAGCTTTGCCCATACAAGTCCCCAAATAGTGCCATTTGGATGCTCGCCTGGTAGATATTATTGTAGGAAAACTCAACCAAAGGCAAGTGCTCTTCCCAGCTGCCCAACAAATCCAACATGCATGCCTGAAGCATGTCTTCAATGATTTCATTCACCCTCTCGGTTTGTCCATCCGTCTGTGGATGAAAGGCGGTGCTGAAATCAAGTCGGGAACCCATGGCATCCTGAAAACTCTTCCAAAACCTGGACATGAATCTTGGATCCTGATCTGACACAATACTGACTGGCACCTCGTGCAACCGAACCACTTCCTTGATATACAGTGCGGCCAACTGGCTCGTGTTGAACGTAGTTCGGTAAGGTAAGAGATGCGAGGACTTTGTTAGATGATCTACCACAACCCATATTGCATCCGAGTTTCTTACGGTACGTGGTAAGCCAACAATGAAGTCCATGGAGATGTGCTCCCATTTCCACTCAAGAATAGGGAGAGACTGTAACTGACCCGCCAATCTCAAGTGCTTTACCTTCACCTATTGGAACACCAAGCACCGGGATACATACTCTGCAACATCCCTCTTCATGTTCCGCCACCAAAAGTGTCCCTTGAGGTTCCGGTACATCTTTGTACCCCCAGGATGCACTGTGTACTTCGAACGGTGGGCTTCATCCATAATCTCTCTCCGAAGATCCGCATTGGCCAGAACACACAGTCTTCCCTTAAATGTAATAGCACCTCTGCTAGAGAGAGAGAAGTACTTACTACCCTTGGCAACTTCCAAGTCCCGGAAAGCCAACAAGTCAACATCCGTGGCCTACAACTCTTGGATCAAGTCTATAATGTACGGTCTAACCGTGATATTTGCCAAGACAGGGCTGCGGACGGAATCATTCACATTGATGTCCAAATTAGCCAAATCATCCAATAGTTTCTATTCCTGTACCAACATGTGAGCCAACAGACTCAGAGGTCTTCTACTCAAAGCGTCAGCCACTACATTTGCTTTGCCCGGGTGGTATTGGATGGTGTATTCGTACTCTTTCAAAAATTCCATCCAACACCGTTGCCTTAAATTTAGCTCATTTTGGGAAAAGAGGTACTTGAGGCTCTTGTGGTCCGTGAACACATAGAACTCTTCCTCGTAAAGGTAATGTCGTCAAATCGTAAGTGCGAACACTACTGCAGAAAGCTCCAAGTCGTGCGTGGGATAATTCTTTTCATGCTCCTTCAATTTTCTTGAAGCATAGGCAATGACCTTCTTGTGCTGTATGAGAACACACCTAAGCTCGACGTGTGAGGCATCATTGTACACCTCATAACCACCATGTCCTAATGGCACTATAAGGACAGGGGTTGTGGTAAGCCACTTCTTCAGTTCCGTAAAACTGATCTCGCACTTATTGCTCCATACAAACTTGGCACTCTTCCTTTTCAGGTAAGTGAGCGGTGCTGTAAGGCTGGAGAACCCTTCTACGAATCTCCTGTAATAACCTGCTAACCCAAGGAAACTACGTATCTCTATGACACTCATGGGCCTCACCCAACTCATGACTGCCTCTATCTTCTTTGGATCCACCGAGATGCCTTCTGCAGATACAATGTGGCCTAGGAATGCCACTTCTTCCAACCAAAACTCACACTTGCTTAGTTTGGCATATAGCTTGTGCTCTCTCAGCATTTCCAAAGCAAGGTGAAGGTCTCGCGTGTGATCTTCCCATGTCTGGGAATATATCAGGATGCCATGGACAAACACTATCACGCATCGGTCCAAATATGGTCGGAACACCTGGTTCATCAAATCCATAAAGGCTACTGGCGCATTCGTGAGACCAAAAGGCATCACCAAGAACTCGTAATGCCCATACCAAGTCTGGAAGCAGTTTTCAGAATATCTTCAGCCTTGATCTTCAACTGGTGGTAACCCAACCGAAGATCAATCTTAGAGAAAAATCTCACTCCCTTTAACTGATCGAACAGGTCATTAATCCTAGGCAATGGATACCTATTCTTTATATTGACCTTGTTCAACTGCTGGTAATCGATGCACATCCGCATCGAGCTATCCTTCTTCTCAACAAATAAAATCGGGGCACCCCACGGTGAGACACTTGGTCGAATGAAACCAAGGTCTTGCATCTCCTCTAATTGAGTCTTCAACTCCTTGAGTTTAATCGGGGTCATCCTACACGGAGCCCGGAAGATAGGAGCTGTGCCTGGTGCAAGCTCGATCACAAACTCAATCTCCCTGTCTGGAGGCAACCCTGGCAACTCCTTTGAAAATACATCCAGGAATTCACTCACTACCGGGATAGTCGAAGAGTCCTTTAACTCGGGGTTCGCTAGGCTCAACGCCGCAAAGCGGCCAATATCTTTACTTCTCAACTCCCGAAAATGGAATGGCTTCCCCTCTACTGGCTTGAAGAGTACCATCTTCTCAAAACAAGCCACATGCCCATGATGCTAACCAATCCATCCCCAAGATAACGCTGAAGTCCTGGAATCCAAGGAAAATAAGATCAGCTGCTAATTCACAGCTTCCAATTTGAACTATACTGCTTCTGAAAATGCGATCTACTACTACTATCTTGCCGAAAGGAGTCGAAATGAATAACTCCAGTTCCAATTGACTAGGCTCCATAGGAAAGCCTTCGGAAAAACTCAGCGAGACAAAAGAATGATAGACCTGTACACAAGGAATAAGGCATAAAATGATAATCGTGGACAATTAAATAAACTCTAAACACGTACCTTGCACTACATCATCCGATGCAAGTGCATCTCCCTCTATCAAGGTAAATAATCACCCCTGATTTGCCTGGCGAGGCGGAGGTGCAAGCTGTGCAGGCTGGGAGGACGCCTGGTGTGATCTTGCTGGGCGTGTTGGGGGCCTAATCCCCTGAGACTGGCCTGGCAAATACCGACTAGGGCAATCTCTGATCAAGTGGCCCTGGCTACCACAGTGGAAACATCAACCCGATGCCTTTTGGTAATCTTCTACCGAGTACCTTCGACCGCAAGACGTGCAGACCTCATATGTATATGTCGGAGGGACCGGAGGTGGAGCATACCTTGTTGCCTGAGGTGCAACGAGCCGTGGGGCTGGATGAGCCTGAGGTCGTGGTGTTTAAGGTATATACGACCGTGGAGTTAGAGGTGCATAAGATGGCTTCTGTGGGGGTCCTAGCCATGCATAATGAGGTGGTGCTGGCCACGTGTACTGATAAGGACCAATCTGGGCCCGCCTTTCTGGAGGTGCTAAACTGCTGGATTAGCCTCTCGCCAAATCCCTCTTCTTAGACACAGCCTCCGAGTTGGTCTTAATCAATAAGGCCTTCTCCACCACTTCCGGATAAGTGGTGTGCCTAAAGGCCGAAACTCTTTCCATGATGACATCCTTGAGCCCTTGCTCAAACCTTCACCTTCATCACCTCAGTAGTGATCATATGAGGCGCAAAGCGTGATAGCTCCGAGAACTTGGCCTCATATGCGGCCATAGTCATCGAACCCTATTCTAGGTTGATGAACTCTCTTTCTTTCTTTTCTCGAGCTCCAACCGGGAAGTACTTCTTGTAAAAAATATCCTTGAACTCCTCCCATATCCATGGTTGACCTTGCCTAGTCAACTCTCGAGTCCTCAAGGCGGGCAACCACCAATGGTGTGCCTCACCCTCTAGCATGAAAACAGCCCATGCCACCTTATCTTCCTCCATGGGCGTGAGGACTGCGAAGATCTTCTCCAACTGGGGATCCAAGCCTTTGCAACAAGAGGGTCCACACTCCCATGGAGTGATGGAGGCCTCAATCTCCAGAATGCCTCAACCCTAACTGTACGATGTACTGGAGCTGCAGACGGTGGAATAGGTGCCGCCGATGATGGAATAGCCTACCGAGCCACCAATATGGCTAGTGTCTCAGCAATGGAGCCTAAGACCTGAGAGAGGTCCGGCTGCTCATCCTCATCACGTGAAGAAGAGGAAGCTCTAGTGTATGGTCCGTGACCCTGTGTGCCCTGCCTCATGACTAAAGTCTTGAGAACAATAACACCACATGAGTCTACCTTGGAACCACAATTTATCACAGTTCCATTTTACAACAATTCAAGTGGTATTATTGATATAATACTATTACACATCGTATCATAACCATCAGTATATACATAATAGACTTAGTGCTCTAGTGTTTCTAAGACCCGTACTTGATTAAAACAACCATTTAGACTAAGACTAAAGTTTAGTCTTACATTTGGAACATGACTCGTTTCTAACTTACTTCCTTCAAAACTTGCTTCCTGACATATGCTCTTGTCAAGCCGTGGTACCAGATTCTAAGTGACCCTAAAGACCTAAAGCCTAAGCTTTGATACCACTTCTGTAGCGACCCAAAACCCACCCTAGGAGTTAGAGTGAATCTTGGACGACTTATCATGACTTGATTGACAACCATCCTGCAAAACATACGGAGCATATACAATAGAGGACACAATGGTGGAAGCATAAACTAATTATGGCATATCGGAAGTCTAACCCAAAACCTCTATGTATATACATGTCACCCAAGTTTGTACAAAAAGGGGAAAACAAAAGCAAGTGCAGACATGCCTGCCAAAATACATGAGTAGAAATCTCTCAAGCTCACCCACAATTACTCAGAATCTACCACCTAATAGTACTCCCCCATATAAGGCTCCCCAGTAGGGACCTCCTCGACGTACTCTACTTCCTCCCATGGACCGGGAGCACAGATGTCGAAAAGAGCGGGTGCTCCACTAACACTTGCCGACATAAAAGTACAGCTGAGCATGGAATACTCAGCGGGTACCAAATACTAACCAACAGTTATAGCATAATAATAACGGAGTAAAGCAGGAAGCAGTTCATATAATTAACAGGAAAAGGAAATAGTTTATAGTTCATGCTTGTATCATATCGAAGTCAGAAAAACTCTTAAATCATCTTGTATTTGACTCAACTTGAAATACTCATTTCATGCGTGAAAACTTGTCATGTCTGTCTTGCTTGTTTGTCGTGCGTGTCATGTCATGCGTGCTTGCTTGGAATTTAAACATGCTCATGCAACTTGTGAGGGAGGGAAAACCCCTCTTTAAATGAGATGCACTTGCGAGGGAGGGGAGACCCCTCTTTCAATGATATGCAACTTGTGAGGGAGGGGAGGCCCCTTTTTCAATGATATGCACTTGCGAGAGAGGGGAGACCCCTCTTTCAATGATATGCAACTTGTGAGGGAGGGGAGACCCCTCATTAAATGGAATACAACTTGTGAGAGAGGGGAGACCCCTCCTTAATTGGAATACACTTATTCTTGTCAAAAGCGAGGCAAAACATATCGTAAGATATGTCCTACCTCTAAAACCCTTATTCTTGAAAACACCGGTAAACCATGTCATGCATGCCATGCTCGTGAAATCGTGTACATAATTTAACTTGGAATTAAATATGACAATTGGGATTCAACAATATATAGTATATCATTAATTTTAATAAGTAATTATTCATGCCGTTAGAGAAAGCAATTAATTACACTATCATAAACCCTAGCAATTCCATATACTTTAACTCATGCCTTTCGTGGTTTACAATTCATTTTCTTCACCTTGGCATTTCATCAAACATGTGGTGTGAACATTATTGGTTAAAGCCTATACCATGCTTTTCTAAATGGGTTAATGTTCACAACATACTTGTGTGTTCATTATTGGTACATTGCCCTTCCCATTTCATTCATCATAACACATCCACACGGCATCCATCGCCCCACATCCATTTCCACACCACAATCCATCTTCTATTATGTTCATACTTTAGGAAAACAAGAAAGAATGGAAGAAAAAGGAGAATATGAACTAGGAGGGTAGCATATGGTACCGACCTTCAATAGGATGAAGGAAAAACCTCCGAAATGTGGGCGGAGATGTTACCGAGCTTGGAGGAGGCATTTCTCACGAACCTTGCATTGGATTTGAAGAGTCCAAGCCTTTGGGAGTGATCTAGGTCACCCACTTGTTGGCAAGGAGGAGAAACCCTAAAAATCGCGAATAAAAATTCTGGGTTTGCAATCTACGATCGATCGTAACATGTCTACGATCGATTGTAAATATGCTACGATTACTCGTAGTTTCCTACGATCGATCATAACCGTTACAGAGATATTTGTCCATTCCTGAGATTCTACGATCGATTGTAAATTTCTATGATCGGTCATAGCTCACCTACGATCGTTCTTAACTTGCAGAAAATTTTCAGATTTTCCTTCTTTCGTGTTTCGGTCATAACTTTTGACTCGTTCATTAGATTTTGATGATTCAACTTGCGTTGGACTTGTTATTCGAAAAGGAACATTTCTATTATTTTATAAATTTCAATTTTCTCTTTATTTATTGACCAAATTTCCCTTAAAGTTAACTGATCTGCAATTGGTGTAGAACCCTGAGTTTTCATTTCACTAAGTTGTGAATAGTATGTGAATAGTGCTAAGTGTGGTTTTGTACACTAATGGGCCTTATGTTAATATACGTGTTTGGATTTATGGCGTGTATATTTTAATAGGTCTACATATCCTTAGGGAGTGTGTTTAAACCATAAAAGGTATTGGAAATGGGATTAGAGAAGATCCAAGTAGTGAAAATAGGGTTTTGCAGCAAAACAAGGGTCACTGATTGCTCGGTGCTAACCTCCGTTCGACTAGTCTTAAACCGATCGCTCGAAAGCTATCGACTGGTTAACTAATTTGTATGGGAAAAAATTCTAGAGGGAGTTTTCAACCGATCCCCCGATTGAAACCACCGATCGCTCAGTCTGTACCACCGATCGATCGGTTATACACAGATTTTCTTCATTAAGGGTGTTTAAGACTTTAGCCAATTCCCCTTTGCCTATATAAGGCTTGTTCGTGCCTTAGGGTTTCAGAAACCCTTTGTGCACTATTTTGAGAGGGATTTGAGAGGAGAAGAAGGAGAGAAGCTAGGTGTTGCTCAAAGCTTGAAGGGAGATCAAGATCTTCCCTCCTTTTGGTGTTTCTCAACTAGAACTCAAGGTTCTCACTTGTTCCAAGCTTTTGGAATCAAAATCACTTATTTCACCAAGGTAGATACACTCTACTACCAATCTTGTGATACTATTAGTTACCATATGTTGTTCTTCCCATTCTATACTATGAGCCTTGCTTTATTATGGTGTGGATGTTATTTTTATACTTGGATGTAAGCTATTACTATTATGCACTCTATGTGTTTGTGTACATACCTCTAAGGGATTTTGGGTGTTTAAATATGTTATCATTCTCCTATGCTCATACGTTCGCATGTCTCGCATGAACCAAGGTTTTTCCATGGATTTCTCAAAGTACGAAAAAGAAATTTGAATAAGTGACTTATATGAATGATTCTAAGCAACTCTATGATATCTCTAAGATCGGTTCACAAGCTCTAAGGATCAGGATACACTCATAAGAACTCTATGATATCATAAATGAAATTACTCTAAGATCTCTATGGTATTTGCTCTATGGTATTGCTCTATGCCTCTACGGATCATAAATGACTCTAAGTAACTCCATGAACTCTATGAACTCTAAGAACTCACAAGGCTATGATTATCGCTTGACTCACACGATTTTGGTTTCGGATTTCATCACATGTGTTATTTTATGGTTTCCATGCTTTGATACGTTTTAAGGATTTCATTCTCCATAACTCGCACGCTCTATGCTATTATTGCTTTATTGTTAGTAGCTTGTATACACTGAGTATTCCACGCTCAGCCGATATTTGTTATCATCGGCAGGTGCTCGGGTTCCATTCGAATTATGTGTTACGGAGCCTTGGGTAGAGGAAGAGTACTTCGACCCGGAGCCTTCTTTGGATCACTATCAGGATGACGGCTCATTAGATAGGCGTCATGATTTCGACTTCTGTTGACTCTGTATTTAGAAACCTATGATATTTTGTTAAGTGAGAGTGCGACTTGTCAACTCCACCCTTTTTGGATACTTATACAGTTGTATTTTGTTGGTTCAAACTTTGACCAAGCAATAGGAGTATTCAGTTAGCTCTTTGCTTCCGCTATTATATTTTGTTTCCGCTGTGCATTGCAAATCATTTCCGCTATGTATGTTTTCTACTCTGGCAGGTTTCCATGCATGCCTTATATATCATATTAGAGGTATGATACGGCGGTCACAAGTTAAAGTATTCTTAACTCGTAGGGGATATTTTGGGTCGCAACAGACTTGGTATCAAAGCAAAGGCAATGTAACGCCCCGAAATACCCCCTAGGAGTTTAGGGATAATTTAGGCGTGACACTTCGTACCTGCCGAACCATCCTGTAGTAAACAAGATAAATAAAGTACTAAACAATGATAATCAGAGCGCGGAAGCTAAACATAATTTGCGGAAGCGAAAACTAAAATTTTCTTTTCCTTATAATGATCCAAAATGTAGTATTCCAAGTTAACATAAATACAAAACACGTCTAAGTCTAAGGTGGACAGGCCCACCTATCAAAATATCAAAATACATAAGACCCAACACTATCTCGCTCAATAGTCACCCCCGTGGGGCCAATGGTCTAAGTCTCTCGCCTCCGCCTGAGGCTCGACTACTAGATCCTCATACGGTTCTTCCTCCCCGTAGTCCTCCTCTATCCAAGGACCCTGATCACATATGTCAAGAGGGGTTCGCGCACCTGCCGACATGAAAGTACGGCTGAGCATGGAATACTCAGCGAGTACAAGCTACTAGCTAGCCATAACAATAATAACACACGTAATAGTAATACCATATCAAGCAGTAATAGAAGTATCACAAACTAAACAGTGTTTGGCATGGTACAATACAATCATCTAGAAGTACGTGCATGAATGCAAAACACCGATAAAACCCATGCTTGAAAACCCACGTCATGTCTCGGTATGCCTCGTAGAAATCTTGTATGCGTGCATGCATGAATGCATGATCATCATCTTGTAACTTGTGAGCCAGAGGCTAGCACCCGAATCTCCCTGGGCTGCCAACCTCCTTGATATGCAATGCACTTGTGAGCCAGCACCCGAATCTCCCTGGGCTGCCAACCTCCTTGATATGCAATGCACTTGTGAGCCAGAGGTTAGTACCCGAATGTCCCTGGGCTACCAACCTCCTTGATATGCAATGTTTGGTTTTCTTGTGAGCCAGAGGCTAGTACCCGAATGTCCCTGGGCTACCAACCTCCTTGATAATAGGTGATTTTTATTACTTGTTTAGTTTTCTTGTGAGCCAGAGGCTAGTACCCGAATTCTCCCTGGGCTACTAACCTCCTTGATATGCAATATTTTCTTGTTGTTTATTATATGCACATGCTCTTGAAATCTCGGTTCATGCTATCATGCGTGCTCATGTGCATGCCAATAATAACAATCGTGGGAATGCACTTAACAAAAGAGATATGGCATTACAATTCAATTCATAATATTAGCATAGGTAACTTAAGTAATTCACATGACATTGGATCAATTCATCGTCTATAAGGACACATGCATAAAACCTATTTCCATTTTCTTCATCTAAGTCGTTTATTCAAAGTTTAGGCATTTTGTCAAACACAACACATGCAATGTTTCTTAATAATTCATCTTGTTCTTTTTAGCGCATATTTTCCATCCAAACATCAAGGTAAGTTCATTATTGGTAAAATACCCATCCACCATTTCCATCACACACATCACACAACATACATCTCGGCATCCAATCGCCACATCCAACATTCCATCCACACATCCACACCTTTTTCCATTCTCTTGTTTATATTTAATGGGCGATAACACATTTCATAAGGAGGAAAACATAATATGAAGAATCACATTTTTATATAGAAAACCTAGATCTTTGCTAGGGTAAGTTAGTAGGGTGTACTAACCTTAGATCAAGGCTTGATCCTTAGTAGAAACCTTGATTGAAGCTCCAACTTGAAAGAAGAACACCTTTGCTTGAAGGAGACTTGAGTTGGGAAAGAAACCCCTTTCAAAAACGTGCTTGGGTTGCTGCCCTAGCTTGGAGAACGCTCTCCACGAGTGCTTGAGCCGTGATCTTGGAGAAAACCGGACTTGAAGTGATCTAGGGTCTCAAAACCCCTTTGATTCTTCTCCAAAAGCAAAACCCTAGCTTAGGAAACCCTTTCTCCTCTCTTCTAATCCCCCAAATCCTCTAAGTGTTGAGAATGAGCCCTAAAGGCTCGGGTTAAACTCTTAAGGTAAGAGTGAACCGACCAAAAGACCATAATACCCTTACAGAAATTTCTGCAAAAACACGAGCGCCGAACACGTTGAGCTGTGAATAGTGCCAAACACGTTGTGCTGTGAATAGTGCCAAACACGTTGTGCTGTGAATAGTGCCGAACACGTTGTGCTGTGAATAGTGCCGAACACGTTATGCTGTGAATAGTGCGGAACACGTTGTGCTGTGAATAGTGCCGAACACGTTGTGCTGTGAATAGTGCTGAACACGTTGTGCTGTGAATAGTGCCAAACACGTTGTGCTGTGAATAGTGCCGAACACGTTGTGCTGTGAATAGTGCCGAACACGTTGTGCTGTGAATAGTGCTGAACACGTTGTGCTGTGAATAGTGCCAAACACGTTGTCACGTTGTGTTGTGCATAGTGCTGAGCTCGTTGTCCGATGTCTTATGTACAACGTGCCCGTTGTTTGCTGTACAACGTACCCGTTGTCTGTTGCACAACGGATGCACAACGTATACGTTATCAGAGCTAGAGCTACGTTATCAAAGTATGTTGTCTATGCGTTGTCTGTGCCTTATCAGAGCACGTTGTCAGAGCACGTTATCAGAGCTACGTCCTTAGTGCCTTCCGAGCTACGTCCTTAGTGCCTCTCCAGAGCTCGCCCTCAAGTGCATATGCCCGTTGTCACGTTGTGTTGTGCATAGTGCTGAGCTCGTTGTTCGTTGTCTTATGTACAACGTGCCCGTCGTGAGCTGTACAACGTACACGTTGTTTGCTGTACAACGTACCCGTTGTCTGTTGCACAACGTATACGTTATTAGAGCTATGTCCTTAGTGCCTTCCGAGCTATCGATTGCCTGCAGGTCCAGACTGTTTTGGCCATATCTTTTGACTCGTTCGTCCGATTTTGACGATTCAACTTGCGTTGGGTTCGTACTTCGAAAAGGAACATTTTTGACATGTTGGAATTTCCAATTTCTTCCTTATTTATTAATTAGACTACAAAAATGGCCAATTTGCTACAAAGGTGCTATTCATTAAGGATGAAAAAGTCCGGGGTGCTATATTCTCCCCCCCTTACAAAAATTTCATCCCCGAAATTTGGACGATACATACATGTACAAAACCAACGCAAAATCACAAGCCATATACACAAACCTATTCAAACAACTCAGGATACTTTGCTTTGACTTCGGCTTCACGCTCCCACGTGGCTTCTTCTCTCGCGTGATGTTGCCATTGCACTAGGACTAGCGGTATAGTCTTGTTGCGAAGCACTTGGTCTCTTTGATCCAATATGTGAATAGGCTTCTCAACCAACGTGAGGTCCTCTCGGATCTCTATCGTATCAAGTTCGACGACATGTGAAGGATCCGGGATATACTTCCGGAGCATGGAGATGTGAAACACGTTGTGGACCGCCGCCATATGAGCGGGTAAAGCAACCCGGTAAGCTACCTCACCAACTCGAGCAATGATCTCGAACGGACCCACATATCTCGGGCTAAGCTAGCCTCTCTTCCCGAATCGCATAACACCTTTGGTCGGTGAAATCCTTACAAACACAAAATCACCGACTCGGAATTCAAGATCCCTCCTTTGGTTGTCGGCATAGCTTTTCTGTCTATCTTGTGCGGTCTTTAACCTCTCCCGGATAAGCTCGACCCTATCCGCGGTTTGTTCAATTAACTCGGGGCCCAAAATCTTTCTTTCTCTCACTTCATCCTAATACAACGGGGATCTACAACTCCTTCCGTACAAAGCCTCGAAAGGCGCCATTTGTATGCTTTCTTGATAACTATTGTTGTAAGCGAATTCCACCAAAGGTAGGTGATCTTCCCAACTTCCCTTGAAGTCTAGCATACATGCTCGAAGCATATCTTCAATAACCTGATTCACCCTCTCGGTTTGCCCGTCGGTCTGTCGGTGGAAAGTTGTGCTAAAGTCTAACCGGGAGCCCATTGCACCTTGAAAACTTTTCCAAAACCTGGATGTGAATCTTGGGTCTCTATCCGACACAATACTCACTGGCACCCCATGTAATCGGACTATTTCCTTGATGTATAGCTCTGCTAACTGATTGGAGTTGAATGTAGTCCGGTACGGTAAGAAATGAGCGGACTTCGTGAGTCTATCAACAACTACCCATATAGCATCGGTCTTCCTAACCATCTTCGGCAACCCCACGATGAAGTCCATAGAGATATGTTCCCATTTCCGCTCGGGAATAGGGAGAGACTGCAAAAGACCCGCCGGTCTCAAGTGCTCTGCTTTCACCTGTTGGCACACCAAACACCGTGCCATATACTCCGCAACTTCCCTCTTCATGTTTCGCTACCAAAAGTGACTGGTTCCGATACATCTTTGTCCCCCCGGGATGCACTGTATACTTAGACCGGTGAGCTTCGTCCATAATCTCTCTCCGAAGGTCTGCATTGGCTGGGACACAAAGCCTTCCCTTGAATGTAATAGCACCTCGGCTAGTGAGAGAGAAGTCCGTACTACCCTTGGCCACTTCCTTATCCCGGAAAGCCAACAAGTCAGTGTCTGTGGCTTGATACTCCTAGATCAAGTCTATAAGGTACTGCCGAACTGTAACATTTGCCAAAACCGGACTGCGGACAGAATTATTCACACTGATGTCTAGATTTGCCAAATCGTCTAACAGTCTCCATTCCCGCACCAACATGTGAGCCAACAACCCCGATGGTTTCCTACTCAGAGCGTCTGCCACCACATTTGCTTTTCCCGGGTGATATCGGATAGTGCACTCGTAGTCCTTTAAGAACTCAATCCAACGGCGTTGTCGTAAATTGAGCTCTTTTTGGGAAAAGAGGTACTTGAGGCTCTTGTGGTCCGTGTACACATAGAACTCCACCCCGTACAGATAATGTCGCCAAATTTTGAGTGCAAACACGACCGCCGCAAGCTCCAAGTCGTGAGTGGGGTAGTTCTTTCATGCTCTTTCAACTGCCTTGATGCATAGGCAATGACTTTCTTGTGTTGCATTAGGACACACCCGAGTCCGACGTGTGAGGCATCACTATACACCTCATACCCAAAGGTCCAGATGGCACGATAAGGACAGGGGCTGTGGTGGAGGCGTTTCTTCAACTCTTGGAACTTCTTCACATCGGTCACTCCAACTGAACTTTGCATTTTTCCTTGTCAAGGTAAGTGACGAGGTGTAGCCAAAACTGGAGAATCACTCCACAAATCTCCGGTAGTAGCCTGCCAATCCGAGGAAACTACGTATCTCTATGACGCTCTGGGCCTCTCCCAACTCATGACTACCTCAACCTTGGCTGGATCTACAGAAATGCCCTCGGCCGACACCACATGTCCAAGAAATGCGACCTTCTCTAACCAGAACTCGCACTTACTCAATTTGGCATATACCTATGCTCTCTCAACATCTCCAGAGTAAGGCGGAGGTCTCGTGCGTGATCTTCCCGTGTCTAGGAATACACCAAAATGTCATCAATGAATACAATCACGCATCGATCCAAGTAAGATCGGAACACCGGGTTCATCAAATCCATGAATGTCGCTGGGCATTCGTCAGTCCAAAAGGAATGACAAGGAACTCGTAATGCCCATACCGAGTCCTGAAAGCCGTCTTCGGAACATCTTCCACCTTGAACCACTTAATTGATGATACCCCGATCTAAGATCAATTTTGGAGAAGAATCTCGCTCCCTTCAGTTGGTCGAACAAGTCATCGATCCTTGGCAAGGGCTAACGATCTTGATAGTTACCTTGTTCAAATGACGGTAGTTATACACATCCTCATAGACCCGTCCTTATTCTTCACACAGAGAACCAGAGCTCCCCACGGGTGAGACACTTGGTGGATGAAACCAAGTTGTTGGTAAACTCCTCAATCTGTTTCTTCAATTCTTCCAGCTCTATGGGGCCATTCTATACGGTGCCCTTGAAATCGGGGCGGTGCCCGGAGTAAGCTCTATAGCGAACTCATGTCCCGATTCGGAGGTAACCCGGGAAGTTCCTCCGGAAACACGTCCAAGAAATCACTCACGACCGGAATGGCCGAGGAGTTTTGTGCTTCTAGGTTTGCTATACTCAAGGCTGCGAGGCGAGCAATGTCCCTCTCTCTTAATCCTCGGAAGTGAAAAGGCTTACCTCCTTCCGGCTTGAAATTCACCATCTTTTCAAAACACGCAACAAGCATCATACATAGGTAACCCTTAGTATAAATAATCACATAATAAACCATAGAAATTTTACACAACTTAGACTCTAGAATTTTTGCGTACCTTGCACGACATCGTCGGATGCACGTGCGTCTCTCTCGGATAAGGCAAAGACTCGGCCTTGTGTGGCTGGGCGAGGAGGCCGGGTAGACTGTGAGGCCCTCGAAGCCTGAGAAGAGCTAGGCTGAGATGTCTGCCTAACGGGGGCCTGCTCCCTGAAGACTGAGAGCTGGAAATTGACGTCGGGGACAATCTCTAACCATGTGACCATGGTCACCACAATGGAAGCAACTTCCTGAAACCCTCCGACATTCTCTGCTGGATGCCTTCTTCCACAAAGAGTGCAGATTATCGTTGGAAATAGGGGGAAGGAGCATATGAGGTAGCCGGGCGAAAAGCCGATGGAGCAAAAGAGCGAGGGGCCTGTGGTGCCGAATACATCCTCTGTGACTGAGCCGGCCCTGTGGACTGATACAGCGTACCTTGCTCTCTTCTCCTCCCCTAAACTACTTGACGTCCTTTCTCTATCCCTTCTTCTTAAAGACTCTTGGGAATTCGACTCGGCCAACAATGCCTTGTCCACAACTTCTGAATATGTCTCATGTTGGAACATTGAGACACGATCCTTGAGGTAGGCCTTCAACCCCCTCTCGAATTTCCGGGCCTTCATAGCCTCGGTAGCTATCATGTGTGGAGCAAATCGAGATAGCTCTGAAAATTTGGCTTCATAAGCGCTACGGACAATTACCTTGACTCCAAGGTAATAAAATTCCACTTCCATTTTCTCTCTCATTCGACCGGAAAGTATTTCTTGTGAAATGCTTCCAAGATTATCCAGTCCAATCTTGACATTGACGGGTCAACTCTCGGGTCGAAGTAAGGATTTCCACCAATGGTCGGCTCGCCTTAAAGCATAAAGGCGGCCCAGTGGGACCCTTTCACTCCCGTTAGGTGCCAAACCGAGGAATATTCTTCAGAGTGCCGAATCAAACCCTCGCGACAAGTGGATCAATGATTCCACAAAAAGTTGGAGGCCTCATCCTCCGGAAAGCTTCTATCCCGGCTTGGGCTCGGTTAGGAGGAGCCGGTTATAGTGCCCGCATAGGCGGAAATGGCACGGTTTGCCTTGCGCCAACATAGCCAAAGTATACGGCTAGGATGCGAACTGCTTGGGCAAAGTAGGTTGATCATCACCCGATGGGAGACATCACCTTACATACCCCTCGTTTGTAAGGACACGGGTATTGAAAGCATCATCTTTCTAACTGAGAAAGGACAATACAACATGAGTCTAACTTGGATACGTATTTGTACAAATTTCGCCAATTCACTCAAGACTATCATCAAGCATATTCAATAAGTACAACACAAAATAATGTCCACAGGGTATATAACACATGCAGAACATACAATCAGTGTTCCTAGCGTAGGACTCTATGTCGGTGACGTTCAACCCCATGATGGGGACTAAGACTACTAGGTTAGTCTATACTGGAATAAACTCTCTAAGGTGATCTAAATACTGTTCAAATCGTCCCAGTGACCCCTAGGGATCTAAGGCCTAGAGCTATGATACCATCTGTACGCCCCGAAAATCCCTAGGAGTTAGGGAGAATTTAGGCGTGACATTTGTTACCTGCCGAACCACTGTTAGTAAAAAGATGAAATAAAGTACCTAAACAATGAAATCAGAGCACGGAAGCAAAAAAATTTGCGGAAGACGAAAACTAAAAATTTTCTTTTCCTTATAATGATCCACACAAAATGTGTATTCAAAGTAACCATAAATACAAAACACGGTCTAAGTCTAAGGTGGACAGGATGCCAATATCAAAATATCAAATACATAAGACCAAAACCAACACTATCCGCTCACTAGTCACCCCCGTCGGGCCACCGGTCTAAGTCTCTCGACTCCGCCTGAGGCTCGACTACTAGATCCTCATACGGTTATTCCTCCCCGTAGTCCTCCGGTTCGATCTCAAGGCTGATCACTATGTCAAGAGGGGGCTCGCGCCCCCCCCCAAACTGCCGACCATGAAAGTAGGCTGAGATAGATACTAAGCGAGTACAAGTATAGATAGCCATAACAATAATAACCCACACGTAATAGTAATACCATATCAAGCAGTAATAGGAAAGACACAAACTAAACAGTGTTTGGCCGTACAATACAATCATCTAGAGAAGTGCGTGCATGAATGCAAACACGATAATAACCCATGCTTGAAAACCACGTAAGTATCGGTCATGACTCGTCGTAGAACTCATGTATCATGCAGGCATGAATGCATGATCATCATCTGTAAATTCATCTTGTAACTGTGGAGCCAGAAGAGGCTAGCCCGAATCTCCCTGGGATGCCAACTTCCTTGATATGCAATGCAATTGTGAGACAGAGGCTAGCACCCGATCTCCCGGGCTGCCAACCTCCTGATATGCAATGCACTTGTGAGCAGAGGTAGTACCCGATTCCCTGGGTACAACCTCCTTGAATAGACAATGTTGTTGTTTTCTTGTGAGCCATGAGGTAGTACCGACTGTCCTGGGCTACAACCTCCTTGAAAATAGGTGATTTTCTTACTGTTAGTTTTCTTGTGAGCAGAGGTAGTACCGAATTCTCCCTGGGTACTAGTAGAGCCCCGGACCTTTCAATTTAATGCATTGACACTTCGTTGCCATTTTGGTTTAAAGAGGGTATAATTAATAATAAGGAAGGAAGAAATTGGATAATTCCAAAAGTTCAGAAAGTTCCTATTCGAAGTACGAACCCAACGCAAAGTTGACATCGTCAAATCGGCAGAAAACAAGTCAAAAGATATGGCCAAAAGTCTGGACCCTATAGGCAATCGTAGCTCGGAAGGCACTAAGGACGTACTCGGAGACACTAAGGACGTCGCTCTATAACGTTGCTTCTTACAACGTGCTCTGATATAAGGCACAGAACAACGCATAGCCCAACGTACTCTGAGAACTAGCTCTAGCTCTGACACCACAACGTTAAGTTGTGCATCCGTTGTGCAACAACAACGTGTACGTTGTACAGCAAACACGTGTACGGTGTACAGTCTCACACGGGCACGTTGTACATAAGACAACGGACAACGCTCGCATAGCACCAACACAACGTGACCAAGTTCGGCACCCTTCACGAGCACAAAAACCCCGATCTCAGCACTATGCACAACACACGTGACAACCGTGTTTGGCACTATTCACAGCACACGTGTTTGGCACTATTCCAGCTCACGTGTTCGGGCACTATTCACATCACAACGTGTTTCAGCACTATTCACAGGCACAACTGTTTTGCACTATTCACAGCACAACTGTTTTGGCACTATCACAGCTCAACTGTTTCAGCACTGTGTTTTCGCAGTCAAATTTCAGTAAGGTATATTATGCTCTTGTCTGTTTCACATCTTACCTTAAGAGTTTCAAACACCGATCCTTTCGGGCTTCATTTTTGACATTAGAGAGATTGGGAGATAAAAAGAAGGAAGGGCGATTCTAAACCTTAGGGTTCCATTTGGATAGAAATCGAGGGTGTGTGAACCCGCACTCACTCAAGCCCCATTTTTCTTTCAGATCAGCACAGCTCGTGAGGAGCAGCTCCTCAAGCTAGGCCGCAACTCACGATCGTTTTTTTGGCAGGGGTTCTTCCTCATTTCTTCAAGGTCGGTACTTCTTACTACCCTCCAGTTATGTTACCAGCAGACAAACGTCTGG
>JABCRI010001145.1:0-31258 GCA_015143295.1 Tetracentron sinense | reverse complement strand
TTTTGGTCTTCTTCACCGTTGATCGTGACTCCAAGGATTCCACCTACTAGAGTTGTGGCTTTATGTTGCCATTTTATTGTGGATGCAAATTGATGCTATTCATGCCATGATAACTAAACAAAATCTTGTGGAATTTAGTCTCTCTATCGTGATTCATGTCGGCTTTTCTAGGATATAAGGGTGCTCTTACTTGCCTCCTGTAATGGTCTTTTATGTTTCAGCGTCTCCTATGTACAGGCTCCAAATGGGTTGCTCTCTTGTTGATCTTCCATGGCGGCATTGTTGCTTTGGGCCTCTGAGGTGCTTAATCACGTGGGTCTTGAGGCAGTTCCGATGGAGAGGCCATGAGGAAAGATGCAGTGACAGGTGGCTGAGGCGGGGCAAGAGAATGGTGGGTGAGGATTCCGGCAGCCTCCTGTCAGCTTATTAAACCTGAGGACAACAAAAAAAGGAAGTGATTGATGCTCTTGATATTTAGCTGTAAATGGTAAATGTCTAACGTGGCATCCTTTCACGCCTGCTATCATTGCTGCTTGTGACTATCTCATTAGGGTTTGGATTCTGTGACCTGTCACGTTCTAAGATGTTAGTGTTATGGAAGCCATAAAAGGCATGCAGTGTGCATAAATTCTCCGATTTTGAGATTCAAACCAAATCTCCCTTGCTGGTGGGGTACCTCCAGTGGGGAAGAGATGGTATTTTTTAATTATTCTTTTGGCAGCGATGGTGGTTTGTAACAATGGTTATAGGGTTGGGGAGGAGGGCATGACATGAATTCCGATGTTTCTTCTTTCTCTCCAATTCCATTCTATTTTTTTTTTTTTTTTTCAAGGGGAAATCCTTTTTTAGGACATAATTTTGGGTTAATTTTCTCTTGAAATGTAATATTTCTGCACGAAGACAGTGAACTTGTTAACCTTTAAGTTTTTTACCCCTTATACGAATCCATTATATTAAACTAGCAGATGGCACGAGCACGTGAGAGCGATGGGAAAGGATATTAACCACAGTTAATAGGAGTTAAAAGGGGAAATGTTAACCCGTGAGTGCAATTGAACTCTCCCCAAGTTCATTCATTGGCTGTGAATTGTGATTTATTCTTTAAATAGATAAGGGTTGTTTGGGAATTAAGAGTAAAAAAGTAACACATTTAAAGTAAAACATGGAATGCAAGGTTGGTTTGATCTAAGGGTAGTGGGGAATTTTGAAAAAAATATGCAAACGTGGTCTCTCTCCCAGTAGTAATAGTAAAGAAGATAAGATGATAATGAGTTTTTGATAGGAGCAATTCTAGAGAAGAAAAGAACAGTCATCTTCTCTTCTTACATTAATGATTGGCTTATAAAAAGATTTTAAACTATCCTTTTAACCTTTTATAAATTTATAAATTTTACGGGATAAAAATGGCTTTGTGGAAAGTGAATAAATTCACACACGGAGTAAACTCTTAGCAATAAAGATATATACACACGTATCCTGTGATGCAGGAAAAGATACGCCAAACTGAGCTGGCAAAAAAGCGCAATTGTGGGTCCTTTCCTAACATGGGCAAGAGATCAGCCAAATCAGAGAAGTGTCAGTGAAAACAACTAAGGTTGGGGTAGTGATCAACCCAGCCCGAAGATTAGTGCTGACGAACTCGGATTAATATGGGATGTTTCTGGATGGTCAATTGCATAGTAAACATTCCAAGCTGAGCAAGATTTTTGCCACGTGAAGGGGGTACCACATAAAATAAAATAAATTGTGGGGTCTAAAGCAGGCCTTTTTGAAGGGTGCTCGGATTACCCTTATGGTGCGTATACCTTAGGGTCTAGTGTGGGTTTTTAGAGAATGTGTATAGTAAATGATATCATTTGAACCACAAAAAAAAAAAGAGTGACAATTAATGTTACCCAAGAGCACTTTCCAACCACTTCCACTCGTCATGCAAAACACTTCGCATAAGGTAAAGAGAAGAGTGATGCCCGAGTGTAAAATGTGGCATCCTGTTTTCAAAAAATCTGTTGCCCACACTGAAAAGATCCTTCACACTTTTTGTTAAGTCATGGGTTTTATGCACATGGCGGAGGGCACAGTGGGCCGACCCCCTAACATTTGAAAGATATATATATATAGAAGCTATAGCTCTCTCTAATTTGAGGGAAAAAAACTAAATTTTACCTGTAGTAATTATTGGATCCCAGCAACCCCCCCCCTTTTAAGAGGGCATCAGAATTGGACATGGGGTAGTGTGACCTTGAAACGCAAAACAAGGAAAAAGAAATATTGTTTAATTTAAGAGGGACTTAACCAGGGTAAGATGAGCAGTTACAAATGGACAAAATAGATAATAGTGGCCCACGAACGTAGCCCTCCAAAAAAAACATTCGGGGGCATAAACCCCACACGTTCATGGTTAGCCCCCAGGGACATTCCAAGCTGAGGCGTAAAGTCCCGGGACACCACTGGTCCACCCTTCAGGGTTGGAACGGTCAGTTGGTCCATTCCTGCAAAAGTACGATTCTGGTATATCTGTATTAGGTAGGATTAGCCAAATCCCTTCAGATTTGCCTAAGTTATTTTGAGTTTCAAATCCTTAGATATATAACAAGGACAGATTGGAATGAGTGTGGCACACTGGATTACTGATTTGTCATAGTGTTGGAAGGTGAAAATCAAATAAACCATGTACTCATTATCAGACTTTACCCATAGAGGAAAAACCTGATCCCTCCTGCCAACCCCAGCTAGTTTCCTTGGAAGACAATAATTACGGAGGGTTGTTATTGAAGCAACTGATCGTATGTGGGAAATCTGATTCCCATAATATCATGTAACGCTAATGGAATGTTAGTTCTAGATATGGTTCTTTGGGACGGATCTCAATCCTTTGAATAACTCCTCGTATCAGCCTTGGAATCTTGATTCCATGTATCTTTATTGCAGGAGGCAGAAATTCTCAATCCAAACGATACGAATCTGAATACTTCCGAACAGCCAAATGGAGTTTAGTAAGCCAAAAGTCCAAGGCTTCCAAAGGCGGCCTAAATTAGTACAGGCTAAACCTTCGTCTGAACTTCTGATCTCTCTTCAGTTACTGTTCCTTAATCAGTTTATCATGTTTAAATATTTCAGTTTGGGAATAATCTCATTGATTGTTTTAAGGAGATGTTGAGCTGTTCATTGAACAAATTTGGAATTAGTGAATTGAGTAGGGGTTAACTTGATTCACGGTCCGGTAGTCTTCTGGCCGGGATGGAGATCGCCCCCCTAGCGGGGTAGTTGAATATGATTGCCCCATGGCCGGCTACTGCACAAGGTTGATTCTAGTGTAGACTACTCGGCCGGGGGGCCATTTTCCCTAAAATGCGTCATATACAATGATATCCGTGTGCGTGTGCCGTATTCAACAAAGGAAGCATGAACCTTTCTAAGAGAACGTTTTGGTCTTCAAAGGAGGTGGTATTGGCTTCTAAGACTTGATTGAAACGGAATCTATTAGTATTACTAGCAGAGACCGGTGCGAAGCATAGGTTGAGAAGACAATGAATAAATGAAATATAATAGTTATAGAATATAGTAATAAAAATAGTATGTTACTTTAATGAAAGCTGAATTATCAAAATGAACATAATCCATGTATAAGACGACATTATGAATATTGACATCCAAATAAACATAAGCAAATTTTTCTCCAAAAGCGGACAAAATTCATAAATGAACATTAAGATAGTCAGTAGTAGTTTCAGATTATCCCAAAAAAAACATAGCAACAAAAAAATATAAGGGATTAATGCAGGTGTCTCAATGTCTAATGGTAATTCAAATACTACAATGATATTTCGGGGGTTTGTGCTGGCTCTTGGGTTCTATAGTCATATAAGAGGATCTCTGTTCTTATATAAGCTTTATGGGCATTATAAATTTAATAACCGGGGACAATATGTCTAACACATGCTTTAGTGTATTGACCACTATTAAATTATAGGCCACTACAAGCAGGTTGTAAGGTGCCATTTAAACTATAACCTGTAGGAAAAAACAGGGACGGAGTGCATTTTTTGCTATCACAAGCAAACCATTGCGTCATCCAAGTCTAATTTAAAATGAAAAGGGTGCTGTTTAATATGAACCATATAGGAAAAAAAAAATGGGGCATTTTTGCTATAAGCAAACATTTGGTATCAAAGTCTAATTTAAAATATGCATGACATTTAAAGATATATATCAATAATTAAATGAAACGGTCTTATAATGATAAAAATGTCTTAAAACGGAAGATAAACAATGTAAAAAAAATAAGAGGTTAAGATATAATTGACAGCACATGTAAGCTAACCTTGTTACAACTCAATGGAATATGAAATTCTAGTTATAGATTTTCTTCTAAAGAACAACCAAAGAAAACACTGTTAAAAACAGCTTCAGAAAGAATAAGCCAAGGCAACTGTCAAAATATGAAAAACAATAGCATTACCAAAGATGGTGTGAAACATAAGGTTTATGGTTCTGAGTTTTTTGGGTGTCACTGCTTTTGTGCCTGTTTTTTATCTCTCATGGAAGATAGAATAACAAAAGATATAATGAGTGGAAAAGAATATAGCGTTAACTTATATGGACCTTCTACCTATAATCTATAGCATACTTTCTCTGCGGAAGATGAAAACCGAACCCATGTTGAATAAAAATTAATCTAGCAATGAGGATAAAGAGGAGGAGCAAAGGGAGATAGATAGAATAAGCGTAGATATGAAGTATTTAATTCGTCATGAGAAAAAAGGGGCAATGACATCCCAGAAAGATGAAAGAGTTATGAGGAATATGGTTCTTATGCCCTGGAAGTGGAATAAGGTTGTGAAAACTCCTATTGGAAGATGATAACCTTTAGGTTGGGAGAATAAATGTGTGAGCGAGAGAGATAATGGGAACCTACTGGAAAAGGAACCGTTATGTTGGGATGTAAATAAATGAGAGAGAGAATTAAGGAATTTCAATTAATACTCAGAAGTAAGGGATAGTGGGCATAATTAATCAAATAGTGATTGATTAGTAACTGACATCAGCGTCATTTGATTGGAGCAATTAAGGAGAATTGCAATGTTTAGCGAACGTGCATCAACATGAAGAAAGAGTCGAAGAGATTTTGTGGTATCCCACGTGGCATAACCTGGCCAGTAGTCTGAGTATAGATAAATTGGGACCTAAGAACGTATTTTTGATTCTTCCATGACGTTTCCGTGTTTTAAAATATCTGTATGGGTCGTCATTTGACTCTCATTGAACACCTAAAATTTGATGAGATGGAAAGATATTTTTCAAGTATTTTAGGTCTCCTCTTCTGACACACTGATTGTTGTTGATATAGCAAGAATGGTAGAAACTTATTAGATGGGAAGATTTGCTTATGCTAAGGCACCAAAAGGAGACAGCCGTGCCTCAATCTTGTTTTGTTCTCTCCATGTTTTTCAGGTCCGTTATTAATTGGTGAGGATTTCACCATGCTACTCATGCTTTGAAGATACAGGAGGTCAGGAAGCTAAAATATGAAGTTATGGTTGACTTTTAATTCGATGATTATGATGGGGCTAGGATGGCGACTTTCAAATAGATTCACGTGGTGAAATTAACCAGAGGCTCGCATAATGCTGGGGTATCATTATGCTGATTGGAACTTCATGTTACGTGTACCTCCATCTCCGATCTCTCAGGGTGGCTCTTCAAACCATTCACCCCCCACCCCCCCCCCCCCCCCCAACCCCCCCCCCACCCCCCCCCCCCCCCCCCCCCCCCCCCCCCCCCCCCCCCCCCCCACCCCCCCCCCCCCCCCTCCCCCCCCCCCCCCCCCCCCCCCCCTCCCTCCTCTTTGTTTCTATTGGGAGATAGCTCGACAATGGCTTCTCCTTCCAATATTCAACAAATGTGGCTTCACATGTAGGTTTCCAAAGACGTTGTGAGGACTCTAGAACATCATTATCTCTGCCCATACGCTCATGAATTTTCCTCAAATTAAAAAGACTCAAGGCTTCTCTACAAAGTATTGAGAACAAGACTGTCTTTTAGAATTATTATTCCAAAGAAGAAAGGAGCTTGAAAAATAAATACGCTTCTGTCTACGATTCTAATTTGAAGCTAACTGGGACACCGTTAAGATTCCGTTTGTTCTCATCTTATAGATAAAATGCACATATTCTTTTTCAAGAGGCGGAAACCATATAGACGGAGAACGTATGATGGTAGAAATACAAGAGTAACATGGCTTCAGGAAGGAGGACACAATATGACATTTTTCATAGGGTTACTAAATCAAGAAGGGTAGATCGAAATTACATTTTCGTATTAAAGATTTCTAGTCAAATAGGTGGACTCCTTGGAAGACCATGGTAATGAAAGGTTGTCTTTTTACAACCTGATTCTCTTTATAGCGGATGGTTGAGATTGATTCTTCTAAACACATAGTCCTTGGAGCACTCATATGATGAGGGAAATGTCAAAGTTTGATATTATCTTCCATTGGGAAGAAATGTAATAGAGAAAAGCTGTGTTTTAGCAATGAACAGGCTGCTAATAGTGCTCCAAGCCTTGATGGGTATTCAGGTTATTTCTATCATTCTTGTTGGACTTCATAATGCGGATCTCTATGCCCACGAATCACTTTTTTTTTACTAGTGGATACAGTTCTAAGGCAGTGAATGCTAATGCTATTGCCTTGATTCTTAATGCAAGCAGCTTCCCCATTGTGTAAGCCTCACTAAATTCCATCTAGGCTAACTGAGAAACTTAGGCCCGTTACACCTACTTATCACTCCTCCGATAATCTTATAGCATACAAGGCAAAACCAAAATAATGAACCTGAAAATTTCTCTTAACATTAAACCTTAATCAAATATTTCTAAGGCAAGATTATCTAATAACTAAAGTTATCATATTTGAATCATTTAATCATGATTCACAACCGCAAAACTAAGAATTCACCAAACAAAATCATGTAACATCTCAACATCTATTACAATTCTTAATTCAAGACTGAAGTCTAACAATAGGGAAAGTGATCTAAGTCTCTCGCTCCCTCTTCTATAGCATCACCTTGTTCTTCCTCTCCGTAATCCTCCTCCACCTAAAGCTCCGTTGGAATATCTCGGAATCTAAACCTACCGACATGAAAACATATCGGCTGAGCAACAAGTGACTCAGTGAATATGAAATCCTAACTAACAATATCAGAATATTGTCATAACATATTCATCACGAATACACAATTATTAGTATGAGCAGGTTCATAATAGCATTCATAACATTTTTCATATGAACAGGTTCATAATAACATTTCATAACATTATTCATATGTACTAGTTCATAATAGCATTCCATAACATTATTCATATAAACATGTTTATAATAGCATTTCATAACATTATTCATATGAGCAGTTTCATAATGGTATTTGGAATATAAAAATGCACATAAATCAGAGTTTGGAAGCATCATAATTGTCTCATCATTCTTTCTTTCTTTTCTTATCCTATCATTTTTTTTTCGTAACTCATCATTCTCTTACTTTCATGTGAATAACAATAACATGCATAATCCTTAATAGTAATTTAAAATAACTCTTCACTATATAGGTGAAAGAGATTATTATACTCTACATACCGTGTACCAATCCTTAGCACTTTCTCCGGTGCTCCCGTATTTACTTATGATTCCTTATCTTGGTACGCATGCCTTGATCTTAGACTTGTTGGTTCTGGTCAAGTGTAAAACTAAACATGTGATTTCACATACACTTGGCTTACTTCTGATTGTTCGTGTTCGTGCTCTTATCATGCTTGTACAACTATCATAGTAGTGAGTGAAATGAGTGATATATTTGCCGATGTTTTCTTTCTTTTCTTTCATAATCATCAACTTAAATAACTTTTCACATATAGGTGAAAGAGATTATTATACTATACATTCCGAGTACCAATCCATAATACTTTACTCCGGTACTCATGAAATTACTGATGATTCACTTACTTTGGTACGCATATTCCATGATCTTAGATTGTGGTACTCGGTCAGTGCAAAACTCAATCATGCGGTAAGGCTTGTGTCATACTTATATACTTATGATCATGATCTTTTCATGCTTGTGATTAAGTCATATCGTGAGTGAAGAGTAATGAATTACTGAGTCAATAATTCTTTAGATTATCAATCTAGTACCTTAGGTGATCTATCATACGTCACATTCCATTATGATAGAAGACTTAGGCTCACGAGATTGAAATTCCAAGATTTATTTACTCAACAATACATCACTACATGTAAGGTCAACATCATGCATTATTTATCGAAGCATATTAATCTCATAACTCATCAATTGAACAAGTATAATCATGATATTTCAATATGATATTCTTAACATTCTAGCATTCAACATACATCATTTTCACATGTTATAACATAAAATAAGAATCTTAAATCATCATTTGCACACCAAACTCATAATTTCATACAAAACTCACACATCAATCCATCCAAAGCTCTACAACATAACTAATCCTCCATTCAAAACCCAAACATACATCCCATCCTCCTACTTCCACCACGCAACTTCAAATTATTCTCATCCTCCACATTTCATCAAACACCTTTACTTCAATATATCACAATCATGAACAAACATAAATAGAGAGGCATTTCTACAATAAATCATACACAATTTTATTCTAGCATGAGATTTTAGTTTCTAAACTTAAAAACATCAATAGTTCATGGTATTGATAGTGAGGAAGTCATATTTACCTTACTAAAACTTTTTCCTTCAATCCAAAAGCTCAAGAGCCTTCCTTAAAGAGATCTCCACGCTCCAATCATTCTTCTCCAAGCAAATCTTTCTTGCCCTAGCAAAAATCCCCTTAGAGTCCTAAGTTTTCCCCTCTTTCTTCCCAAAAATAGGTTTGGAACCTTAAAACCCTAAAAGAAACTTGAGTTGGAGGTCCTATTTGAAGTGGATGGGGGTTAAAACCCTAAAATCCTGCTTTTTAAAGAAGCTGATACGCGAGCTGCGATCGATCACCCACCACTGGCGATCGATCGCCCACCACACAGTGGCTTATCCTTTTTTCCAGATTCGGGTCATTGATTGCCACATAGGTGGGATTGATCGCAGGCTCTGTTTTTGTCACTTTTTCACCCGTTTAAGCCTTTTAAACACCCTACATCATTTAATTATGATTAAACACCTATAAGGACACATCATCGACCATTATACCCTATTTAAACAAGGTAATAACATGAAATTAAATTCCGGGTCTCTACACCCACGACCTTCTCTAATTATAGACCCATTAGTTTATGTAATTTTATTTATAAGGTTATATCTTGTCTCTTATTCGATAGGATTGGTAGTTATCTTAATATTATTTTTGAAGAGCAACAACTTTTGTTAAAGGTAGAAACATTATTGAGAATGTCAACATTGCTCAATAGATGGTGCAGGATATTGATAGAAAATTCTTAGGGATAATATTATTTTCAAGCTTGACATGACTATGGCTTATGATAGAATGAACTAGATATTTTTTCTTGTAGATCTAAAAAAGATGGGGTTGCAGTATCAAAGTTGACTCCTGGCTTCCTGCTCAATCAATCTTTCTCTAATCATTATTAATGGACCTCTTTATGGTTTTTTTCAAAGCTCCTGGGGATTAAGACAAGGTGATCCTCTTTCTCCAGCTCTTTTATTCCGATTGGGGAAGTTTTAAGCAGGGGACTTAAAGCTATTTCTAAGAGATTATCTTTGACCTACAAATTGGGTAGATATGGAGTGCAGTTTCCCACCTACTTTTCGCAGATGATACTCTGATTTTTTGCAATGGTAGAAAAAACATAAAGAAAATCTTTGATTTTGTTACCAATTATGAAAAATCCTTAGGTGCTCAATCGTTCTAAAAGCTCATTTTACCGTCCTTCTAAATTAGCTCAATATAGAATTTTTGTCATTTCTAACTGTGTGGGGATAACAAATAAGCAGTTTCCTTTTACCTATCTTGGGGTTCCTCTATATAAAGGTCACCTTAAAATAGTCTGTTCATCCCCTTGTGGAAAAAATTCAACATAGAGTGGAGGGTTGGCTGGGTAAGTTATTATCTACTGGTGGGAGAATTATTTTAATCAAACATGTGCTATCTTCCATCCCTACTCATCTTTTAGCTGAGATTTATGTACCAAAAAGCATCATCTCTCTTATTGATAGAACGTTGGCTAAGTTTTTCTGGAACCACTCAGCTTATTCCAAAAAAAGACATTGGATAAACTGGAAGGTTTGCTCTCTTCTCACTTCGGAAGGTGGTCTGGGTATCAGGCAAATGTATGATTTCTCTTCTTCATTTAAAATAAAGCAAGCTTGAAATATCTATTAAACTGATAGTCTTGGTCTAGATTCTTCAAGGCAAAATTTCAATTTTAATCACATTTGGAATGCGTTGGTCTAGATTCTTCCAAGCAAAATTTCAATTCAATCACATTTGGAATGCGTCTGCTCGAGATGACTCTTCTAAAACTTGGAAAAGTATTAGCTATGCGGGAATTTTTCGGGAAAGCCACGCGTCAGCAACTGCTTCGAAGTCCGGTTTACTGGTAGAAAGAAGATAGCAAAAGCTCCAGCTGCTGATGAGGTAAAGGAGAGAAGGGTGTGCACACTGTAATATACTCCGATGCCAAAGTCAGTATATGAAGAAGATGAACAGTAAGAAAGCTGAAGCAATAAGAGTGAAAAATACGAAATTTTGTGATCCCTATGCACTGAGTCTCAGGGGGTATTTATAGGTTTAGCTCTGTATGCCCATAGATGGCCATGGATGACCATGCCACTTGCTTTACACTCATTACCAAATATGTCAGATAAATCTTGAGTCCTACGTGTCACACGTGTGAGCCTACTATTCGTAAGGTCGGTCTCGAGTTGAAATCTAGCTGAGATGACTAGTATTAAATGCATTAAATGCTAAGACAGTGCTTTTCACTTAACACCAGAGTAGAATGATCACCTCCTGATTATTTCGTCCTGCGAGTCGGTCTCGTTGTTGACTAAAGCTCAGGCCTGTTGTGTATGAAAACATAGATAGAATAACCATTGTCCAAAGAGGTCGGTTACATTCGTCTTCTGAATAACGAATACGTTGTCATGAAGACAACGTGTCTGTTGTCCTGAATAGAACGGACTCGTTCTCTATTTGAATACGTGTCTCCCATCTGTTGACATAACAACGAAAACTAGCTCGTTCTCCAATACTTAATCATTTTTACGAATTTTATCCATTACAATTTGCCCCTTTATGATATCTTGAACGTAGTTCAAAGTGTCATAAATTCAACGACGCACAAAGTGGAATACCTGACTCCCCCGCAGACACCGAAACTTCGCGTGTATTGTACGCAAATGTGTAGAGTCGTGTCAGCTGTATCACGTGTGTAAAACCGTCACGCCTCATTAATGCATGGCAGGCTGTCATCATTGCCTATTGAGAAGGTCGAGACGTTCTGTTTCCTCTGTCGGTTACTCTATTTGCCCGAAAGACGATCGTGCCCATGACATTGCTTGTGTGTACGATGGAGATGAAGGTTTCCTCCGCCCTGCAAGAATTTTTCTCTGACACGCCGATTTGAATGTGTGTAAATGTCCACCTTGATGTGCCTATATATATGAAGGAACAGTGCTTCTTCTTCACTTGAACTCTTGCATACTGTTACTCTGCCGAACTTGTGCCCCAGCCAAAGATTTCAAGCTTTCATCTGCTCTTCTAGCCCTTTACATAGCCAAGCATTCGGTAAGATCTTATTTTCTTCTTCTTTGCTCTTCACCTTCTGTTTCTTTCTTCTGGTTCGTCTTTCTCCTTCTCTGTTGGTCCTTGTCTCTCTGCTCCTTGATTTCCCAATTCTTCCTTCCTTCCTTTTACATTATATCTGAGGTTAGAGGTGACAGTGCTGACAAAGTCAGTTGCTCTGGTAGTGCACCGTATGGTGCCTACATAGCCGAGACTTCCCAACTCCAAAAATTCTGAAAGGAAGAAAACCTGGCCCAATACAAAACCCACTTCCAAATACCTTCGCATGTCAACCTTCACTTTAAGAGAGAAGATGCTATAATCGATAGGCGTTCTGACTCTTCCACCGTTGTCTACCTTGCTCAGCTCGAGGCTGGACTCCGCCTTCCCTTGGATCCCATAGTGGAATCCATTCTCTCCTCTTTCCAGCTCGCTCTAGGTCAAATTCACCTGAGCTTCTACAAGTACATGTCCTTGGTAGTTAAGTTCATCAAGGACGGGTACAACATAGAAGTAAGGCACCTCTTCCACTTCCGTCATGCAGTCAAATGCTGAGAGAGTAAGGGCGAGATGTCGAGGGAGTAAGGGCGAGATGGAGAAATATTTCTCTTGGAACCAGAAGGCTAAGGTTCCCGACTTCATCTTAGGCTTGGCTGATATTGATAGGAATTGGAAGGCAACGCCTTTCATTGTCTCTGGGGCCTGGAGATTAGAGTCCACTTCACCACCTATCCCCAACGTCTTTCAAAAAGGTCCAGGTAACTATTTCCATTGTCTTTCTCTTCCGTTGTCAAACTTCGTTGTTACTGATACTCCTTTTCCTTGTGCAGACCCGAAGAAGATACACTTCAAAGACTTCATCATTGTCAAGGAGCGTGTCCTGACGAATATTAGCAAGGAAAGGGGAGGGGAATACTTCAGGTGCAAAAAGCCGAAGAAGCAAGACTGGGGCATAGTCAGCGTGCCGAATCCAACTCCTCCTGTTGAAAAGGACAAGCCGGTCCATCCTCTCATCCCATTGTTGTTGCAATTGATTATTTAGACGAAGATGTTGAAGAAGACATGACAAGCCAACTTCCTTCACTGGCCAGAGCACCACGGGCTCCGAGGAGTATGCCCGTTCCACCTTCCCTCTCCAAGAAACATACTACCACAGCGCCCCCCAAAACGGGTCTTGCTGTTGCTCCTACTGGCCATCCGCCAAAAACAAAGAAGAGGGACACCACCGTAGCAGACCTTTTGGTTAAGGACGAAGTAGAAGAATTGGCGAAGGCCAAGAAGAGGAAAAAGGAATAACACGAAAGACTACGCAAAGAACGTGGCAAAGGGGTCGTGGCTCTGACCTCCGAACTTGTGGAGATCAGGGAACCTGCTGGGCCATTGGCTGCTAGCCAACCTTTGGCTAGCACGGATGCCTCTGCCTCCACCCCCTCCACTGCTACTACTGCTACTGCCTCCACTGCTACTACGCCAAGGGATTTGGTGACATCGAAGGTTCCCCGTGCCTAGTACCCTATCTTCCCATCTGGGACTTGCCTACTGACAACGGTAGACTCAGTAATGGACAACGGCTCCGTGGCTATTAGCATGAGCCGGACCATGAGGCTCCCCGTTGATATTGCCACAACGAAGAATATGAATAAGACGGCGCTGGACCAAACTGGCACCCGGGCTCTCGTAATGGTAAATTTCATTTATGCCTTGGATACTTCCATTTTTCAATTCATACTTCCTCGTACTGATTTTGTCCCTTCTTTTTATCAGATGAACACCGTGTTCTCAGAGATGTTTGAGCGCCAGGACGGCCTGCACGAGGCAGTTGCCTACTGGAAGGAGCTGGCCACTACTGCGACCGAAAAAGTAGCGGCTGAGAAGACGGCACTCACCACTGAGTTGCATAAGGCTCAATTTGATTTGAACAAAGATACAAAGAGAGCCGATTGATACAAGAATCAACGGGACACCAACCATGAAGCTGCTCGGCAATCCACGAAAGTTGAGAAGAAAGCAAGAGAGGCCGATACTGCTGTCTTTCAGCTCAGCGAGCTGGAGGAGTTCTCAAACACTTTATCTAGGTAGCTCGAGGCGTCTAAGGCTGCGAGGGAAGTTTTGGTAAAGCAACTCGAGGAGTCAAAGGTTGCGATGGAAGCCTTAATGGAGACTCTTCGCAATCACTTCCAGCAGGAGATGGACCGGCTACTTGCTGAAGACCGGATTGAAACAGAGAGAGAACTACTGAACGAGCTCTAAGAGGCCGGACAACTGGTCGAATCTCCACAGCAGTCGAAGGACGAAACCACTCGTTCTGGGGCTACTGGTCTGGACGTCGATGACCTCGACGACGAGAACGAGGTACAGGGAGTGGAACAACCTCCTGTCCCAATGAGCCAGCTCCTGCTATGCCTGATCTTCTTGTTGACCCTCCTACTTCTATCGAGCCTACTCCTGTTGCTGCTGCTGAGGCCGTAGTCCAGCCAGATGCTGCTCCAGAACTCAACAAGGAACCCGCTATTTAGCTTTTCTCTTTTTGCCATTCCGTTGTACTCTTCACTTCTTTTCCCACTTTTCCCGTTTTTGTGATGTTCCCTTCATGGGATTTAATTAATGAAGGCTCTCTTTTTGCACAATGTCTTGCTTTCCATATGTTGTGATAAAGCACGTTGAAATTTTCCCAAGTCATAGAGAACGTAACTCGGCCATACAAAAACACAAGATAATAAATCAATCATCTTTATCAAAATTGCCCAAGGCATAGAGCACGTCAGAGTGCAAAGAACATATGAACACTTGATAAAGCACTTGAAGCAACTGATAATAAGATGCAAAACACACTAAGTTAAAGAGCACGGAAGCCATGTAGTGTAACATATCGTGAATGTAATCTGAAAAATGGTATTTCATATGAAGAACGTATGGTGACTAGTGGTGGGACACCATGCTCAGAGGACATTCCATTAGTATAAGCCACTGGTTTGCTCAGATGACAATTCCTTTGGATGAGCCACATGTGTCCCGTGGTGAATACCCTGTTCAAATGAAAAACCATTTGATGTTGCAATGCATTCAAGATAGTTCACTAGACACTTGCACCAAACACTTGATCACTAACTCAATAACTTCAAGAAAGAACGCATGAGAATGAATTCGCTGTGTAACTCATATTTTTATTGAAAAAATTGCCTCAAATTCATAATGTTCCAAGATTTTTGGATTACTTTACCTTGTAGATCTTTAAGATAGCATACGCCAGGACTCCCAATATGGTCTAAAATGTATGGTCCCTCCCAATTAGGCCCTAGCTTTCCGTTGTTGACTTCTCGAGTATTTTGGAAGACTTTTTGAAGGACGAGATCTCCGACTTGAAGCACCCTCCTCCGTACCTTTTTTTTGTAGGCCTTTCTCAATTGTTGTTGATATCTCCCATCTGAATGCTGGCATCTTCTCGTCTTTCCTCCAATAGATCTAGGTGAATGATCATTAGCTCAACATTTTTGTTCTTCTCTCCCGCCTTCTTGCTCTGTCGAGAACTTACTGTGGGTAGACTGATCTCCTGTAGGGATAACGGCTTCTATCCCATATGCCAAGGAGAACGGAGTTTCATTTTTAAGACTCTGTGGCGTTGTCCTATACCCCCACAACACGTTATGCAACTCGCTAGTCCACTTCCCCTTGGAATTCTCCAATCTTCTCTTGAGTGCATTCAACAAACTCTTGTTAGCTGCTTCGGCTAAACCATTTTCTTGAGGATAATAGGGTGATGAGAAGATATGTTTGATCTTGAGCCATTTGCAAATTCAGCAATGACTTTCCTTGTGAACTGCTTCCCGTTGTCAGACATGATGGACTGAGGAATGCTAAATCTATAGATGATGTGCTCCTATATAAACTTCTTCACTTCCTGCTCTCTGATACGTGCAAGGGGAACAACTTCAATCCATAGAGAGAAATAATCTGTTGCCACCAAGAGAAAGATTAAATTGCCTGGAGCCTTGGGAAATGGTCCCACAATGTCAAGCCCCCAACGAGCAAATGGCCAGGTTGAGACACGGTGCTGAGCTCCTGAGCTAGAGTATGGATTATCCTGGCATAACGCTGACATTGGCTACATTTTTTCATATACTTTTGAGCATCAGCTTACATATAAGGCCAAAAATATCCTTGCCCCAGAGCACGATGAGCAATTGTCTGTCCTCCAGAGTGAATGCCACAAATTCCTTCAAGGAGCTCGGTCAGGATCCTTTCAACATTTACATGATGAACACACTTCAGAAGAGGCCCTCCAAATGATTTTCTATACAACTCTCCGTGCAAGAGGACGTAACGAGGCGCCTTATACTGTATACGTCTTGACTCTCTTGTATCGATGGGGAAGACTCCGTCCTTTAGATACGCTGTCATACCCGTCATCCAGCTTGGCACTATATTGATAAATAGAACCTCCTGCTGTAGTCGCAACTCAATAAAAGGATATTCTTTGTACTCTATGAGGACTGCTTTTGATTCATCAGTCTACAACATAGAAGCAATGTAGACTAAGGCATCTGCATGTCTGTTGTCATCTCTCTGAATATGCTTGATTTCGACAACATCAAAGGCCTCATACTGTTCACGAAGAAGTGTTGCATAGCGTCTTATCTGATCATCTCTACATTCATAGATGTCATTTATTTGGTTCACCACGAGTTGAGAGTCATAAAACACCCTCAACTTTGAGATCCTTAACTCTTGTGCATTTTGCAGCCCAAGCAACAATGCCTCATACTCAGCTTCATTATTGGGGGCAGAAAAGCCTAGATGCGTCACCTTCTGAACTTTCACGTCCTCAGGACTAATAAGCACTGCACCAAGCCCTAACCCACTGGCATTAGATGACCCATCTACATACAAGACTCAGTCACTCCATGTTGTCAATCCAACCTGCACTTGCACTCCGTCCTTCACAATGTTCTCGTCCTCCACATCATCTGGGAGCTCGTAACGATCAGGATCTACTTCTGCTCCCACCTCTTCTACGGGAAAATTATATAGAAAACTTGCCATGGCTTGTCCCTTCTCCGATATCCTTGCTCGATACTGAATGTCAAATTCACTAAGTGCCACAGCCCACTTCGACATTCGCCCAGCCAACTCGAGTTGCCCCAATACAATTTTCAAGAGATACATTGTGATGACAATGATAAAATGAGCTTGGAAGTAAGGACATAGCTTTTCAGTAGAAAATACTAAAGCAAGACATACCTTCTCGAGTTTGTTGTAGTTCAACTCCGCCTTGAGAAAGGTTTTGCTGATAAAATAAATAGGCTTTTCCACGCCATCATAGCTTCTGAGTAGCACAGAGCCAATAGCCTGCTCTGAGACAGATAAATAAAGATATAGCACTTCGCCTAGCTCAGGTATAGAGAGAATGGGAACAAAGCCCAAATATTCCTTCAAAGAAGCAAAAGCTTGAGAGCACTCCCTGGTCTATTTGAATATGGAGTCCTTCCTCAGTAACTCGAAGAGAGACTTACACCAATCAGATGACTTTGAGATGAAACGATTAAGAGCAGCAATACATCCTGTAAGCTTTTGAATCTCCTTCTTCTTCCTTGGCTCCAACATATCTAGAAAAGCACGGATTTGAGCAAGATTGACCTCAATGCCACGCTGGCTAATAAGATAGCCCAAGAATTTGCCTGAAGTGACACCAAATATGCACTTCTTTGGATTCAACTTCAGATTAAAAGTTTGAAGAATAGAGAAAGGCTCCACTAGATCAGCCACAAGAGATGCCCGAATTCAACTCTTCACTACAATATCATCAATATACACCTCCATCGACTGGCCTAGCAAGGGACCAAACATAAGATTTATCAGGTGTTAATAAGTGGCACCAACATTCTTGAGACCGAAGGGCATGACTCGGTAGCAGAACAGTCCACACTTTGTAATGAGGGCGGTCTTCTCTTGATCATCATCAGCAAGAAGAATTTGATTATAGCCTGAATACCCGTCCATGAAGGACAACATCTCATGACCAGTAGTAGCATTGATGAGTTTATCAATTCTTCGAACTGGAAAAAAGTCTTTAGGACAAGCTTTGTTTACACTAGTGAAATCAATACAGACTCTCACTTTCTCACTCTTCTTTGGCATAGCTACCACATTAACTATCAAGTTCGGGTATTGAACTTCTCGAATGAACCCGTGCTGGATGAGCTTGTCAATCTCTTCATTGACGGCATCATGATAGGCAGGAGCGAGTCTCTAGGATTTCTGTTTAACAAGATGGACAGTGGGATCAACGTTCAAGTGATGGCAAATGACCTCTGGATTGATCCTTATCATGTCTTTGTGTGACTAGGCAAAGACATCGAGATTCTTCTTCAAGAAGCACAACAACTCTGCTTTCTCCTTCATTGTCAAACTAGTCCCGATCTACAGCATCTTTGGCTCCTCATCCGCTCCTAAGTTAACATTTTTCGTGGGCTCAACAGATGGTCTGGACAACGATTCTCCCGAGCTCTCCTCCTCTACGGACCCGGCCTGTAATTGCTGTTTAGGCACTTCCGATGGAGTGTAATCACACTTCTGGGACGACAACTAATCCCCTCTGATCTCCCTTGGCCTGTCCTGGGTAGGATACTTCAGCACTTGATAATAAGAGGACAGAATGACCCTCATCTCATGGGTCCACCACCTCCCTAGAATAACATTATATGGGGACGGTGCGTCGAGGATGGAGAACCATGTTGGCAAGACGATAGGTCTGGCCTCGACTGACAAGACAACCTCCCCCCAAAGGTTGCATCGAACTCCCATCAAACCCAATCAAAGGGGTCTGCGCAGCAACGAGAGAAGCTAGATCCAACTTCATCTGAGTAAAGGCATGGAGATAGAGGATGTCTGCCCCACTCCTTGAATCAACGAGCACCCTCTTGATGTCGAAGTTCCCAATTCGTATGGTGAGGACAAGAGCATCATAATGGGGCCTGACCACGGTTGACATGTCGTTATAATAGAAGGTAAGGGCTTGCTCGATGCCCCTCGTCGATGGCTGCACTTGACAGACTTTGGCCATGTGAGATAGCTTCCTCGTCTTCTCTCTGAACTCTTGCTCCAAGTCTACCACCGGCGTCCAAGCACGGTGGATGACGTTAATGTGCCCATTGGTGCTCCTCCTCCTCCTTTGGTGCCAACATTATTTGAAGACTCTTCATCACAAGGCGGAGGGTGGTGGTCCCCTGGCATGCACTATACCACCATTACTAGAATCCACGTACTCCCCAGATAGCCCTCCTAAACTAGCCTCTCCAAATACTCCCGCAAAATCCGACAATGGGTTGGTGAGATGACCACGACACTTATGATAATGACAATACTCATGTGCCCGTGGCCCCGAGGTGACATCACGAACAGCTCGTGCAAGCCTCTTGATGAAATATTTGTCCTCCATCGACCTCATAATTGTCGTTGGACTGGCCGTAAAGTTAATTTGATCGGTCTAGGCTGGAAAAGGATGCCTTTCTATTGTCTGATTGCCTCGCTCTTTAGGGCCTTGATCATACCGTGGCTACTCCTGGTTCGACTGATAAGGGTGCCTCTCTCGTTGCTAGTTGGTTCGAATAGGACGCCTGTCCGTCCTACTTTGCTGCTGGATATGATTCTAATATACTTCATACAGGTGCCGATCAGACTGATCATGTTGCTCCACATACACTACCTTCTCTCTTAGTGCTCTCCGGGGTGGCCCCTCGTGACTGGAAGACTCATACCTCAGTCTCTTTCCCTTCTCTGATGATGACGCTCTGCCCACTCTCCGCACAACTTCCACTCCCTTCCCTTTTGGGCGCGATAGGACTGTGGTGTCATCTTCATATCTCCCGTACTTGGCAGCATGAACCATCAGTTTCTCTAGCTTAGTGGGGTACTCAAGAGCTAGAGACTCATACAACTTTGAGTGCTTTAGCAAAGCATTCTTGAAAGTGGATATACAGCTATCGTCCGCAATCTTGTTGATACAAGAGGCTTCATCGGTGAATCGTTGAATGAAGTCCATTGGAAGCTCTGCTGGCTTCATCTTTATAGCAAAGAGAGAATCTGCACTTGCTTTCTTCTTTTTATTCACAATATATTGATCAATAAATACTGACCTGAGCTCTGACATACTTTTGATTGAGCAGGGGGCAGGTTGCGGAACCATCTTGATGCTGCTCCAGTTAAGCTGCTGGGGAAGGCCTTGCATAGAAGATTATTATCAGGATTACGAATGACCATAACATTCTTGAAGTTGAACAGGTGATCAATGGGATCTCTTTTTCCATCGAACATAATGAAGTTCGGCACCATGAACCTCGAGGGAGTATATGACTCGTTGATCTCTTTGGAGAAGGGAGAGGTGTCAACGTCATCCTTGTACTTTTGAGCAAACTGATCAGAAGAATTCTGACCTGTTGAGCTCTTGACACGGGCATTGATAAGGGCCTCCACATCTTTGAGCGTCAATTCTGTCCTCTGGTCAGCATCCTGCACTTGATCAACCGTCTCCTGGGCATCACGAACCCGTGGCTCCTCACGGGGGTAAGGCATCTCTTGGGTCACTACGAACCCGGTGCTCTCGCAGGTCAGCGTGGGCATAAAATCCCATTGATCACCATGAACATACTCCACGTCCCGTAGTTCAGCACGAGCTGGATCCCGTTGTCCAGCATGAGCAGGTGGAGAACGAGGACGAGTAACTTCTCCAGTAGGAGGGATGAGCACAAATCTGCTCTCTCGATTCTCTTGCACTGGCGATGATGCTGGTCGTGCCGCTGCTCTTGGGGGAGAAGAAGGGAAGATGAGCTGGCGCCTAACAAAAGGCCTCTAGGATGGTTCAACATCTGTCTCAAGCCTGCTATGCTCAAAAGCATCGAGTCACTCTTGCAACAACTGTTGTTGGCTGGCGATACGGTCTAGAGTGGCCTGATACTGCTGCAACAGTAGCAAGATCGGGTCTGATAAAGGTACGATTCTTTCAGGCTACCCAAAAGATGGCCTAACTCCTGGGGTAAAAGTCTGAATGATAGTAGGCGCAAAGGGAATGGTTTGAGTGGTTTGATTCTCAACCACAGGCATAGGAGTCTCATCAGTCATGATGACTAAGATGGGAAAGATGAGTAAAGGGAGGTTTGTTTATAAATTCCCACAGACGATGCCAATTTTTGTGTGGGAATTTTCTGGGAAAGCCACGCATCAGCAGCTGCTTCAAAGTCTGGTTTACTGGTAGAAGGAAGATAGCAAAAGCTTCAGCTGCTGATGAGGTAAAGGAGAGAAGGGTGTGCACCCTGTAATATACTTTGATGTCAAAGTCAGTATATGAAGAAGATGATGAACAGTAAGAAAGCTGAAGCAATTAGAGTGAGAAATACGAAATTTCGTGATCCTTATGCACTAAGTCTCAAGGGGGTATTTATAGGTTTAGTTCTGTATGCCCATAGATGGCCATGGATGACCATGCCACTTGTTTTACACTCATTACCAAATATGTCAGACAGATCTTGAGTCTTATGTGTCACACGTGTGAGCCTACTATTCGTAAGGTCGGTCTAGAGTCAAAATCCGGTTGAGATGACTAGCATTAAATGCTAAGATAGTGTTTTTCACCTAACACCAGAGTAGAATAATCACCTCCTGATTATTTCATCCTGTGAGTTGGTCTCGTTGTTGACTAAAGCTCGAGCCTGTTGTGTATGGAAACACGGATAGAATAACCATTGTCCAAAGAGGTCGGTTACGTTCGTCTTCTGAATAAAGAATATGTTGTCATGAAGACAACGTGTCCGTTGTCCTGAATAGAACAGATTCGTTCTCTATTTAAATATGTGCCTCCCATCTGTTGACATAACAACGAAAACTAGCTCGTTTTCCAATACTTAATCATTTTGTTTTCCAATACTTAATCATTTTTACAAATTTTATCCATTACATTAGCCATTTGTGTAAAATGTGGTGTGTAAATCTACCTCTGTGATTGGTAATGGGTCTAAGGTAATTTTTTGGTTTGATTGGTGGTTTGGGGAAGAACCTCGTATTATTAATACTATTAACCCTCCTTCTCACGTGCCATTTATTTTGAAAATGCTGGATGGTAATGGTATTTGGGATTTTAGCCTTGTTTGAAGATTGTCTTTCAGATGATTCAAAGGCCGATATTAGCTTGTTAAATTTTTTCATATCTAATTTTGACGATTCCTTCATATGAAAATTATTATCGAAAGGTAAAATTTCCATTAAACCTATTTGGAAATCTCTCCAATCTCCTGCTAATGAAAAAGAATGGAGTAAATATTCTTGAAACCCTGGTGGTCTAAATGAAATTCAGATTTTTTGCTGGAAAGTCATATATGGGGTTGTTCCCCTTTGATTCTAAGGTTCAATCTATTGGCATTCCTTTGGCTAGTTGTTCTTGTTGTAGCCAAGGTAGTTTAAAAACCTTGAATCACCTTTTATGTAGAGTTAGATTACAGATTATCTGTGGATGTTATTTGGCGGGTTATGCTTCTTATGCCTTTACCCAGTGACAATATTCAATGCTTCCTGATGAGATGGTTCAAATCTTCCGATTGATGCCACAATGAGCTCTTTATTGTTTTTCCAATTAATTATTATTTGAGAAATTTGGAAAGAAAGATATGAGCCTGCACAAACCCATTAACAAATTGTTGATAATATTAAAAGATGGTTATGAGACAATGGATCGAGCATGCTCTAGCAAGAAAGATTTTGACCTATCCCCTATAAACATTGTGGTTACTCCTCATATTCGAAGAAATTATCGTGTTATTTATGATAAGTGGTTTCGTCTCCCTCAAGGCAGACTCAAATTAAATGTGGATGATACTTCTAGAGGCAACTCGGGGCTTATAGAAGGTGGATGTACTATTAGAGATCATATAGGACATCAATTACAGCTTTCTATTCCTTCTATGATTCTTCTGGTAATAATACAGCTTAAGCTTGCTCTCTTCTTAATGGCCTTACTCTTTGTCATAGATTTTGATATCTTTAGGTGGATGTGGAAACGGATTCAGAAATCCTTGCTGATGCTTGTAATAGGAATAATAGCCATTTTTGGTCTTCTTGGTACTTGAACAAAAATATTAATTGCTTAATGGGATATTGCTCTTCCCTTAGTGATGTATACACGGAAACTAATATGGTTGCAGATTTTTTTGGCTAATTATGATTGTGACTTGTAAAATTCAAATTTTTTCTTTTCAACTCTAGATTGCTCCACTAAGCTTAGATCTCTTATCTTTTTAGATAAATTTTGTGTGGGTAATATTAGAACCGCTCATAGTTAGGTCTCGTGTCCTTCGTAGGGTAAGGTTTTATGTCCCCCCAGGTTCCATTTTTATTATTATTAATAAACTGGTAGGGGTCTGTCTGCCAAGCCCCCCACTCCATTGAATGGCTTTATAAAAAAATGAACTTTAAGTGACTTAATTAATTTATTACGGGACTATATTAATTTAATAAATTTTAAATTAATTATTCAAGCAATTTTATAAAGGAGGTTTGGTGCTCCACCATCCGTTGAGTAGTGCAAACTCGTAAGGAATGATAGGTTGAATCCAAGTTGAGTTGTATCCCGGAGATAGGGCTGCTTTTCCTTGCACATGGGAGGCTTCGGCTTTCTTCAAGAAAGACTCTTTAAGCGTCTCTCAACTTGCATGATTCATTTATATATATTGTTGTTTAATTATTTATTTATCTAAATTGTGTAGGAGATTCAATGAGTAAATCCAACACTCTACAATTTTAAGAAGAAAAAAAACCTTATGCCTACGACAACAAAAGAAGTAAACAATCATCAGGTTGTGCAAACCACAATGCTATCTAAGTATAAATTAACAACACAATGATAAGAGTGTTTGAAGAAAGCTATAGTGTTTACAACTAATCCTAGCTTGCTTGTGGATACAGGCTCACATGTCATTGCAATGGTTCAAATAGCATGATAGATCACGTATAATGACCCATACATGACCTGCTGCTTAGCTATACAAGCGACATTGAACTTCGCTAGTTCATTTAGTTTATATTTGCTCTTATTTTCTCTTGAACTCTATATCCACAAGCAACTAAGGGGCCGTTTTTCATCGTTCTTGGTATTTTTTTATTCTAAAAATGAATCAATCTAAGTTCTTTAGAATAATTTCATGCATAGGACCCATTTTGAAAGAGTCGGTCATAGAGGAGGACAAATATAGCATAATCACATTCGGATGCAAAAAAATAATGATCAATATTGCACTATCCTTGTTGAATTGTATAATTAAATGTTTATCCATCCAATTCTCATTAAATTGTCTAAACTATAAATATCGTTACAAATTTACCCATGGGATAATAGTGCGGTGGGTGGTGGTGGTTGCAATTAATGGTGGCAGTGAGTGGATGTTGCGACCCAAAATACCCCCTAGAAGATAGGAGACTTTTCGCTTGTGACCTAAATCATATCAAATTATCCTGTGAAATACACAAGGCATACAAATAGCGGAAACATAAAATTTCTAAATAACATAGACTATACATATGCTCCCCAAGTCTGAACCAACAGAATGTAAACAACATAAGAAGTATAAAGCGGACATTCCCCGCTTTTCAAAATACATGTTTCTCTCCCTCACTCCTCTCAACAATAATCTAGATAGGGGTACCTATCTAGAGCTCTGTCCTTGTGTGGGTGATCCATAGTAGGCTCTGACTCGTAGTACTCCTCCTCAACCCAAAGCTCAAGAGCAATATCGAATTGACCCACCGATGATAACAAATCGGCTGAGTATGGAATACTCAGTGTATACAAACCACTATATAATCATGTCATATCATTACATGCTTTCACATAGGCAGTTTATAGGATACACATGCACCGAATCAATATGAAAATCTCCTTTCAATACACATGTGCAATACAGTATAAACACATGCATTTATCTTTCAAAACCATATTCTTCTTTTCATCTCTTTTACTTTAGCACATGTTCCATTTCACTTGCTTTACACATGACTTTTATGGGAGAGTACATATGACTTTGCCCAATGCTCTACCTAGATTGGAAGAAGTCCATTAGCATTTCACATACACATGGAGTATGCCTAATGCTCTACCTAGAGTGATAGAAGTCCATTAGCATACTTCATCCACCTCCCCATAGATATATTTGCACATAGTTTACTTGGAAGTAAATGCCAAATGCTCTACCTAGGTTGGTCGAAGTCCATTTGCATTCTTCCAATACATATGATGCCTAATGCTCTACCTAGGTTGGTAGAAGTCCATTAGCATCATTGCACATATCTTTTCACCTTTTACTTTGCTTATTTGATACACATACCCATATAAATCACGTAATACATGTGCACATATACAATGGTGAGTGAAGATGGTAAACACATGGCACATGCTCTTTACTTTCATTCAAAACCATCACATGGCATTCACATAGCTTAATACACATGGTTTTATCTATTTTCATTTTTTTTTTTTAGCATATCATCAATACAAAGAAGTTAGTAGGAATTCCTACTATTTCCTCATTTCAAAACACATGGTTTACATTGGTTTTTCAATAGGGAATATAACAAGATCACATAGTAGATTATATCTACCTTTAAAAACGGGATCCCTATGGTTTAGTGTTTTGGAATAGTTGTAGAAGTCTTGAGGAAACAAGAACCAAGCTTGAGAATGATTTTGAAGTCAAGTTCCAAGCTCCACCTTCAATCACAATACAACTCACAAGAAAATCCTAGCTTTTCTCTCTTTTCTCTTCCAAAAATCTCTCTTAGGGTTTATGTAACCCTTACCCACGAAATGACCTTGTATTTATAGCCAAAGGTGTTGACCAAAGACCCATACACCCTTAAAATATCTCAAAATATCTTCCCAAGGCAAAATATGCATGACCGGTCGATCGGTGGTGCCGAGCGGTCGACGGGTCAAAATTTCACTCTCTACCAAAAATCCTCTAAGAGAATAGTGCAATGAGCGGTTGACCGGTTGCCTAGGGGTTGACCGGTCCCCTTGAGCGATCGACCGGTTGGCCCCACTCTTGCCTGTTTTGGCATTTTTCCCTCATTTTGTCACTTGATTGATTTCCTATTTGTTCTTAACCCTCAATTCACTTAGAGTATTTCTCATACTCTTTTTCTCAACCCTACAACACACATAAACACAACACTTAACACAACTTGTAATCCTCACCCCATTTCATAACCCAAAAAAAAAAAAGGCCTTAGGCCTTTACAACACTATTCACAGTGCCATTTACACAAGTTTTGGGGTTCTACAGTGGAGGTGATAGGGGGTGGGACGGTAATGGCAATTGGGGTGAGGTGGGAGGTAGTGGTGGTGGTGGCGACAATGATGGAGACGATGATGATGGTGAAGGTTGTGATGGTGGGATAGGGGTGGGGTTGAAGTGGTATTGGTGGTAATGGGTAGGGGTGGTGGGGGTGGTGGGATGTGGTGCTGAGGAGTGATAGTCGCAGATGAAAGAGTTAGGGAGAGATGAAGGAGCTAGGGAGAGAGCTATGATAGGGTTTATATGTAAATACCTCTAATAGAGTTTTTTTTAGGACCGTTTTAAAAAAACTTACTTCAAATACTATGTTTCAAAGAAGAGATTAACTATCAACAGGAGCTCCGGTTGACCATTGCAATGTGGTAGTTTGGTAATTATGAATATGAGGAAGGGGTATTTTTTAACAGTACATATTTATCATAAATACCCCCTCCCAAGGTAATTTATGGGTTGCTCCGGTTGATTATTCAATTGGAGCTCATGTTGATAGTTATTCTCAAGAAATGTTCAACCATAGGTTTGATTGCATCTATGTGTGCTTAGTGTGTTACATGATACCTTAAAAACCAAAAACAAAAAAATTACTTAAAAGAAATGTCTTGCCAAACATAAATTTTCAATTCTATTATTGTGTGGTAGAAGACGTTGCACAAACATTGGGCTTGTCCCAATGGTCAACGTATCTCCTCCGCACATGGGTTAGGTTTCGGGCCCGATCTCGTGGGGGGGGATGTGATGGTTGTAATATCCACCCTCTAGCAAAGCTTCATATGTTAGGAATTAACCCACTAACCTATAACAAATACTAACACTACTAACCGACTTGTAGCAAGAAAAAAAAAGTTCCGGCCCCTTAGCTGCAAAATGTACTCCTGTCCAAGCCTCTCCGTAATAATGAAGGGCTTTAGGCATAGCGTGTAGAGAAGGGCAGTCCGTTTTGTGTGTGCAAGTTCACACACAAATCTTATGTCCCCCAGATTTATACCATGTGTAAGTTTACGAGTACTCCCAAATCCTAATCCTTTAATTCAATTATTAAAGGGTCAAGATTAGAGCTGATATGGAGTTAGAAAAGCCACACCCCGCCTCTTGTTCCAATGGTGAGGTGTGGCCTCTCTCAATATAGAGAGGTCTCGAGATCCATTTCCCCACCTTGATGAGTAACAAGAGCTCCAATCCCAATGCTAACTACTAACCATTGATACTAGGTAAATGCTATCCACATTTTAAAAAAAAGAGTTTAGGAGAGGCAAAATAAGTCAAGCCAAATTTTGACCCTTAATAGTAAGCCATAGTGGATGGTTAAGATTCAAAGTATATTTGGAGTACCCATAGACATAGACAAACTCTTATACCATTGTGATTATATATGTAGAGTAGCATTTAAATGAGCAATGCTCATTAAAGCTCTTAATGGGTGGTCCTTATTAACATGACACGTGGCGAATTGTTCTAGAATTCAATAGTTGGATGTCAAGACAGGTCTCCGGAGAGACACATGGCAAAATATCAGTTCAATCGGACATTTATAGACCGACCGATCAAATTTAGGGAAAATCAATCATTTCTATAACATAGTTGGGGTCTAGTGAACCCTAGAGGTTAATGCTAACAAATTATGGTCTAATCGGATGATCTAAATACATCTGATCGGACTGATTTTTGACATGTGTCTCCTAATGGACCTATCTTAACATCAAATAGTCGGATTTAAAAAAAAAAAGACTGCCACATGTCATCTTTTTAGAGGGACCGCTCATTAGTAAGCTTCCTTATATATGTAATACACCCCGCCTCTTGCGCCAGTGGTGGGTGTGGACTTTGTGGCCTCTTTGTTGAGGGAGGTCTGGGCCCAGGTGATGAGTATGCAAGAGCTCCAATCCTCAAGCTAATAACTAAACAAAGAGAATCAAAGTTGACGTTTTCGGAGGAGGTGGGTACCCATGCAAATACGGGGTCGTGGTATTGAACCAACCCATACCCAAATTTTTAACCCAAATCAGTTACCCAAAATTCAGCCCCGATCAAGCTCTTCTTTTGTCCCAAGATTGCCATTAAACTTGCCCTTTAGTTTCGAACTGAAGACGAGATCTCTCACCAAGATCCGCTCATCCTCAAATAGATTCACCCATATCCCATGCTTTCGAGAACAATTCAATCTAAACAACCCACCAATATTACCATATCTCAACCTTGTTATCCTCTGGGCTTTGAGCCAACCTCCTATCTCTCCACTCTCACATCTAGTTCTGATGACATTGAAGGGGCCACTATTACGAGACAGCTGCCCCAGGATAGATGTTAACTCTCTACTGGAACTGTCAGGGCCTTGGACGGAACCTAACAGCTCATCACCTTAGAGATATGGTAGTGTCTCTCAATCCCTCCATTGTCTTGTTAATGGAGACAAAGATGAAAGCGAAAAAATTGGAAATTTTTTTTCTTTGGATCATTTGTTTAGTGTGGAGCCAATGGGCCTGTTGGGAGGTTTTGCAATCTTCAGGTGCAATAGTGTGAAGCTTAGAATTTCTTCTTTTACCCAAAATCTTGTGCAACTCAAGTTCAGAGATAAGGATGACAACCTCGAATGGGACCTTTCCTTAGTCTATGGTCCAAATGATGATGTGGCCCGAAACAACTTATGGATGGATATTAGTAACTTTTGTGAAATTAACCTTACATTGTGGTTAACGCTTGGGGATTTCAATTATTACATTTTTGCTATAGAGAAAGAAGGGGGAAGAGTTAGAACACCATCTCAGTTTGTTTCGTTTCAAAGTATGGTATCTCAAGCTCGGCTTATTGATCTACATTACTAAGGACCCGCCTTTCACATGGAGCAACAAAAGAGAGGGTGTGAACACGTCCAAGTTCGACTTGATAAAGGTATGGCTAATCCAGAATGGATTGATTTATTTCCTAATGCTTCTGTTACACTATTGGGTCTGATCATAGACCGGTTTAATTAATTATGAGTCTCTAACCAGAGTTTTTAGATCCCCTTTTTGTTATGAGGCAATGTAGTCATCCCATTCTTCTTGTGCGGGGGATTGATTCTAATGCATGTGCAAAATACAATAGTGGGGTCATTCATGTTTTCTCTATATAACAAGATCAAGAAATGCAAAGTAGATTTGAAAAGATGGAACAAAGAGGAGTTTGGAGCTCTTCATTCCAAGATGTGTCCCTGAAAGGCCGCATTACATTAGCCTATAGGTTTTCTACCTAAGGTAACATCATTGATTTTGATGATAACACAACAATGGAATAGGATATGTGTTACTAATGCTTCTATTGAGTTTATGTGAAAATCAGAATGTAAAGAGCATTAGCAAAGTCACTCAAGGAAAAAGCATGAAAGTGACACCATCTATAAGAAGATCTTTCATCAAGTCAAGTCAAGTTATTTGGATCAAATTGAAGATCAATGAAGATTGAAGAAGAAGGATGATCTTGAAGCTAAAGAAGTCAAATCAGAAGATCCAAGATCAAGTCGAAGACCAATTCTCAAGAAGGTTTAGAGTATCATTTTTTATCTTTTAAGAGAGTTTAGGACTTGTGTAAAAATTCCTCAAAGTTTAGTTGTTGAAAAACTCATAAACTTAAATTAACCCTAGGTTCCTTAGGATCAACTTAAAAATCACTTAAAGGACCTAAAAAGTTGGTAATCATCTTGATTAAAATGAGGGAGAAGTCCTTGGAATCAAATTCCATCATTTAGGTCTAAAAAAATGGATTCTGTGCAAAAATTGTACTATCTAGTCGACTAGATAGAATCATCTGGTCAACTAGATAGACTAATTTTTCCTGACCATTTGTTCCAAAAACCAGAAATCTTTGGGACCCATTTTGACCATGAATAAAACAGAACTATGATTTTTACATTAGACACAAAATTGTTCCCCTTTGAATTTTGAGTTTACTAGAAGTTGAATCACCTAATTCCGATAAGTCAATCAAAAGTTATAGTCGAAACACTGAGAGGCAAAAATGGAGCACCATTCAGTCGACTGGATGGACTCATTCAGACAACTGGATGGGTCACGACAGAGTGTTTCACTCTATGACGGCTATTTTTCAACGGTTCTTTTTGCATTAAATGCTACTCCAATGACCATAAAAAATTCTTGGGCTATAAAATGAGATGATTTATAGACAAAAGAAGAACTCTAATCATTTCTAGATCATTCAATCAATTACGCACAAACTTAGATTTTCAATCTATTGAGTATACTCTAGAAATCCCAAATCCCATAACTTGAGCTATTCAACTCCAATCCTTGGGAGATTTTTACAGAACTTAAAGTGATCATTCAGCTTGCATTAAGGACCATTTTATGATTGTAAAAACACTTTCTATACAAAGAGTATATGAAATCAAGAATCGGTGGATTCTTGTACTTGAAGTGAGGAGCTTCATTGTAAGGGTGGATCTCCCCCGCAAAAAAGATCGTGGAATTCAAGAGAATGATGCGCTGTGCCCAAGTTATGGTTTGATCTTCAATCTGTAAGAGAGCCGTGCGATTGAGATAAACGGGTGATCCCTAGCGGTATAGCTTGAGACGGGACATAGAATGCATTTCCGAACCTCTTGAATAATTCTTTGAGTTTTAATTTCGTAACTCTTTCTGTCATTCTTTCCTCTCTATTACTTTCTTTTCGAATTGCTAGTTGCATTCCCTTGATTAATTAATTCTACACAAGTTAAAAATTTAGAACTTTAAATTTGTTAAGACCTATTCCCCCCCTCTAGGTCCATACTTGGTAACAATTACGTCTTTCAGGGGAGGTATAACAGGGGTCTTTTTATGCCTATGAGAGAAGCTTACTCTTGAATTGAAAGAGGCCCTAATTTGGAAAGAAATTCTATGGCTCAACAAATCCGCGGGTAAATTGCTGAAGTGGGGGACAAAATCCCAGGTTTTTCATCAAACTACCCTCCAAAGAAGGAAGATCAAAACAAAATATCTTCTCTTCTTCTCGATCGGGGATTGGTTTCTAAGACGGAGGCATCAAAGCTTAAAGTTTCTACCCTATTAGTCAGTTTTTGCCACCTCTACCCTGAAATCTCTTCTCTCTATAGAAACAGATTCTGTCATCAGATACCCTCTGAGCATAACATCATTGTGCAGGAC
>JABCRI010001144.1:0-25137 GCA_015143295.1 Tetracentron sinense | reverse complement strand
GTACCAGATCCACTCTTCCTGTTTCGAGAACGAGCCATTGGGCTCCGTGCTAGGCTCATAAGTCACACGGCGCTAGAGAAGCCTGTTTATTTCGTCAGCAAGACGTTCCACAACAGCAGCTTACTCCAACTACCCGCAGAATGGAGAGGTATTCTTGGCTTCGTATTTTTTCTGCTGAGAAGTTACGTCCTTATTTTCAGGCACATACCGTCGTCGTCATCACAACGTACCCTTTGAAAACTGTGTTGGGGCGACCTGAAACCGCTGGACGTATGTCGAAGTGGGCCGTGGCGCTTAGCGAGTTCGACATCCAATATCAGGCCCGAACCGCAGAGAAGGGGCAGGCCGTTGCAAGCTTCTTAGCCGATTTCCCCGTAGAGGAGGTCGAAACTTCAGCGGAGCCCGACCGTCACGAGCTCCCAGACGATGCGGAGGAGGATCCCGTTGTGGAAGAAGAGGCTGGAGACGGAACCAAACTGACGGCGTGGTGCGATTGGGTCTTGTACGTGGATGGGTCGTCTAATGTCAGCGGTTCGGGACTTGGTGCTGTTCTTGTCAGTCCGGATCATGTTAAAGTACAGAAACTGACGCGCCTTGGTTATGCTGCCTCCAATAACGAAGCTGAGTATGAGGCGTTAATCCTTGGGTTGCAGAGTGCCCGAGAGTTGGGAATTTCTAAACTCCGGGTGTTCTGTGATTCACAGCTCGTGGTGAACCAAGTCAACGGTACCTATGAATGTCGGGATGAGCGGATGAGGCGCTACGCTGCATTTTTACAAGAACAACGGAGGGCCTTTGATGTCCTCGAGATCAAACATGTCCGAAGGGACGATAACAGGCATGCTGACGCGTTGGCATACCTCGCCTCAATGATACAGACTGATGAACCCAAGACAATCCTCGTTGAGTATAAAGAGTACCCCTCTATTGAGCTACAAACGCAACGCACGGTGTTGTCCGTAATTCAAGTGCCGAGCTGGATGACGGGCATAACGACTTACTTGAAGAATGGAATTCTCCCCTCTGACACAAAGGAAGCAAGACGAATTCAATATAAAGCTCCCCGTTATACCATTGTGGACGGGGAACTGTACCGTAAATCTTTTGGAGGACCCCTTTTGAAATGCGTGCATCCTGAAGATGTAGAGACGATCTTAGCCGAACTCCACGAAGGGATCTGTGGCATTCATTCGGGAGGACGGACTATCGCACATCGTGCTCTGGGGCAAGGATATTTTTGGCCTTACATGCAAGCTGACGCACAGAAGTACGTACAAAAATGCAGTCAATGTCAGCGTCATGCGAAGTTGATTCATGCCCCCGCTCAGGAACTCAACATCGTATCTCAACCTTGGCCTTTCGCTCGTTGGGGACTTGACATCGTGGGACCCTTTCCAAAAGCTCCCGGTAATTTAATTTTTCTGCTGGTGGCCACGGATTACTTCTCCCGGTGGATCGAGGCTGTTCCCCTAGCGCGTATTAGAGAACAAGAAGTGAAGAAATTCTTGTGGGAACATATTATCTGTAGATTCGGCATCCCGCAGTCCATCATTTCTGACAATGGGAAGCAATTCACAGGAAAGCTCATCGCCGACTTTTGCCGAGAGTTGAAAATCAAGCACATCTTCTCTTCTCCTTATTATCCTCAAGGGAATGGCCTTGCCGAAGCAGCCAACAAGAACATTTTGAATGCCCTCAAGAGAAGACTGGAAGATTCCAAGGGAAAATGGACCAGCGAACTACATAATGCGTTGTGGGGATACAGGACAACACCACGGAGCCCTACGAACGAGACCCCGTTCTCTTTGGCATACGGGGCGGAAGCTGTTATTCCCACTGAAGTGTGTCTGCCAACAACACGTTCGCGGAAGAAACACGGAGAGGAAGACAAAAATGTCGAATTAATGGCTATTCATTTAGACTTGCTGGAAGAAAAGCGGGAAGATGCCAGCATTCAGATGAAACGCTATCAACAACAGTTACGAAAGGCATACAACAAGAAAGTACGGAGAAGGATTCTTCAAGTCGGAGATCTTGTTCTTCGAAAAGTTTTCCAAAACACTCGAGAAGTCAATAGCGGGAAACTGGGTCCCAACTGGGAAGGGCCATATATCGTGGATCGTGTCGGGAGTCCCGGGGTGTACTACCTTAAAGACTTACAAGGTAATGTAATTCAAAAATCGTGGAACATTATGAATTTAAAACAATTTTTCCAATAAAATTGTGTGTTATGAACATTTGCTAAAAGCGTGAGTTCAGTCGTTTGTTTTACTTACATATTCAGTACGTTGTAAAACATTCTAGACGAATTACCACGACGGGTACATTTCACTCGCACAGGGTACTCACCACGGGACACAGGTGGCTCATACAAAGGAATTGCCATCTGAGCATCATAGCGGCTTATACTAATGGAATGTCCTCTGAGCATGGTGTCCCACCACGAGTTACCACGGCGAGTACATTTCACACGAACAGGGTACTCACCACGGGACACAGGTGGCTCATGCAAAGGAATTGCCATCTGAGCATACCGGTGGCTTATACTAATGGAATGTCCTTTGAGCATGGTGTCCCACCACGAGTTACCATAAGTTCGTCTTTATGGAATGGACTTGTTGTCGAATTACGTCCGTAGTATTAACCCGCTTCTTTAATGACCCGTTATTAGAAGTGATGTGAATTATATTCGTTATGAGATTTATACTCAATCACGAGTTAATTATGTGCTATTTGTCTTATTTTCGTTATGAGATTTATACTCGATCACGAGTTAATTATGTGCTATTTGTCTTATTTGAACGAGATGATTATTCCGGAACAATCGGTTGCAACACAGTGATCATAAAAGGAGATACATATAAAACAGAATTTTTTTTATTGACATAAGATGAGCAAGAGTACAGCCAATACAAAATTGAAAGGAAAGGGATAGGAAGGAGGAAGGATCAGTCCTCGCCAACGTCAACGATCACGACAGCGTCATCAGGAACGGTCGGAACGTCGTCAGCAGCAGCAGCAGGATCGGCAGAGGCGATTTCAGCAGGAGCCTCGGGCAGGACGGGAGATGGTCCAAGAGATGACGGGGTTGCCCCCCTCCTTGTACCTCGGGTTCTTCGCCAGGCGAGATCTCCATGCCCACAGCCTCAGAACGAGTGGCCTCGTCCTTCGACTGTTGGGGAGACTCTACCAGTCGTCCCGATTCTCGAAGTTCGTTCATTAATTCTCTCTCCGTCTCGACCCGGTCTTCAGTTATTAGCCGTTCCATCTCCGTCTGGAAGTGGGCTCGAAGAGACTCCGTTAAAGCCTCCTTGGCGGCTTCAACCTCCTTGTCCCTCGCGGCCGTGGCCTCCTCGAGCTGTTCGGCCAATGCTGCCTTCTCGGCCTCCGTCGCCTCCAGCCGCTGTCGGAGAGAGTTCACGATCTCGTCCATCTCGCTGATCCGGAGGACGGATGTTTCGGCTTGCTCCACTGCCGCCTTCTCTCCTTCCATTGCCTTGCGGGCTTCATCCCGAGCTTTGTCCCGCTATTTCACGGCCGTGGCAATCGTGCCTTTGGCAGACCGAAGATCAGCTTTGACGGACATCAGCTCGTGATTCAGCCGTCTCACGTCCTCGGCTCCCCTCCTCTCCAGGTCAAGGACCCTGTCCCTCAGCCCATTGGAGGTACGCCTGTTCTCGGCTGTGACCTCGTACATCCCGGCAAGCATGTTGCCCAGCTATAAAAAGAAGAGAAAGAAAGATGGTTTAAAAAAAAAAAAAAAAAAAAAAAAAAAACGCGTACCGTGGCAACAGCTCGACTCGCGGCACTGAACATCCCCATCCAGTGCAGGTCCCTCGTTGCGGCCATATCCGCTGGGAGCCTCATCGCCAACATCATCGATGTGGCGATGGAATCGTGCTCCATCGCAGAATGGGCAACGGTAGGACGAGTGTACCCTCTGGGGAAGACGGGATTCCAGAGCTCGGCGGGGCCCCCCATGGTGATCCTCTCTCGAGGAGGGGCAGAAGATGAAGCCACATTTGCGGCTGATGATGGAGCAGAGGCCGGGACGATCGCGGGGGCAGCCATCTCTGCCACAACAGACGGAGCGGTCACGAGATCCGCGGGAGAGCCGCTGATGACGATTGGAGGTTCCTCCACGGGGACACCACTCCCCTCGCCAATTGTTGCCGCCTGAGCAGATGGCACCCCGGCAGCTTCGCGTTCACGGACCCGTCGATCGTGCTCCGCTTCTCGCCGAGCCTTCTTCGCCGTCAGAGCCTTGAGAGCTTCTACTCTCTCTCTTTTCTCCGCCTTCTTCTCCGCTGAAGATAGACGGGAAGGGCGGGGAGGACGAGTTAAGGCCGGAGCCTGTGAAGATCGCGGAGAAGGTTGGTCAGCCATGTCTTCTTCTTCTCCAAGAACAGCTGCCTGTCCGAGCGGTCTCTTTGACGGCGGACGAGCTTGTCGACGAGACTTTTTAGGTTTGGTCCCTGCTTCTACAGTGGACTCTTTCTCTCGAGTCAAGGACGGCCTCCAGGTGACGTAGGCGTCCCCTTTATCGCTGCGAACCCTCCGGAGCGCGTACTCTTCTTCCGCGGACAGGTCAGAGAAGTGTATCTTTGAAGCCTCTGCAGAAAAAGTAAAATATTATTAGCCATGTGACAGGAGCACGTTTTCAAAGAAAAAAAACGACAACGGAAAACAACTGAATAATAACAGACCTGAGGTAAATTCGTGGGGAACAGGACGGGCAGTCTCTGCCCTCCAAGCACCGGAGACCACGAAGGGCATCTCCTTCCAATCCCGTTCCACGTCGGGGAGGTGTGCGATGATGTCGGGAATTTTGGATTTTTGTCTCCAGGTGAAGTACGTCTTCTTTCCCTCCTCAACGACCCCGGGACACTTCACGACATAGCGGAAGTGGAAGACGTGCCTGGCGTCTACATTGTACCCGTCTCTGTTGAACTTGTCCATCAGAGACATGTACTTGTAGAATTTCGGGTACATTTGCCCCGGGGCAATTTGAAGGGCGGACAGGACGGAGTCCGTGACAGGAGAAAGGGGAAATCGAAGTCCAGCCTCGAACTGAGCGAGGTAGACGATTGTACAGGAAGAACGATGGTCAGGAAGAACGTCTTCTTCCCCGAAATGAAGGTGGACGTGAGGAGGAATTTGGAAAAGAGTTCTGTAATGGTCAAGTGCGTATTTGACCACTGGTCTGGTTTTGGATTTGGAAACACCGGTGATAACACCGTGAGGGGCACTGCCTGAGCAACTGGCCTCATCGGCACTGTCTATCCTAACGATTTCGGCAGACATGGTCGCAAACAAGGAGAAAAAGAAGAAATGTAGGAAAAACGACCACAGAATAAAAAGAAAAGAGAAGGTTCTTACCGAAACTGGATTTAGGAAGCAAGGGGAGGCACAGCCGGAGAAGGAGGAAAACCAGAACAGCAATCGTCGGTGAGGAGAAATTCCAGCAGAGTAACAGGATGCAAGAATTCGAGTGAAGAAGATGAAGTACCAGGCCTTCGGTACTTATAGACCAGTCCATAACTCTAAGGACGATAATGACCTCGATCCGTACCGTACGCGTGTCCACACATGTAGACAACTCGAAGGGCAGGATGGTCTCTTGACCGAGTTAAGTAACCGTCGGGAAAAACGAAGCGTCCGGGAGATAATGATGACAGCCTGCCAAACATTTATGAGGTATGACGTTTCGGCACGCGCAATACAGCTGGCACGACGCTACGCCTTCGCGTACAGAGTATGTGACCTATCATCATTCTGAGGTGAGCCGTATCTTCTCCTCCAGCGTTTCGCTATATTTATGACACTCTGAACCACGTTCAAAGTATCATAAAGGGGCAATTTGTAATGAGTAAATTTCGTAAAAACCTAAGTGTGGTAACAACGAGCTCGTCCTCAGTGTGGTGTTATCGTTTGAGCTCATTTCCGTCGTCTCCTCGACGACGGGCCCGTTGTCGTATGGACGACGGACCCGTGGTCTCGTGGACGACGATCACGTCCCCACTCTGACGACGGACCCGTGGTCTCTTGGACGACGATCACGTCCTCATTCGGACGACGTACCCGTCGTCTTATTGTCCACGATCGCGTATCGTAACACGTAATGAGACCTGGCGTTGCTGCCCAGTCGCCTGGGACTGATCCTACCTCTACGATGGTAGGTGGGTAACATTGTCTTGGCATTAAATGACATTTAATGCTGCATTTAATGCCAGTCACCTCGGACGAGTTCCTACTCTTGGCCTGCTCTTTTTGTGTGCAGATGCGCGTGCAGTACGAATGACCGGAAGATCTATCTAAAATGATTACTGAAGTACACATCAGGGATTCGAGGTATGCATGGACATCAATGGATGCCCATGGCCATGACAAGGGTGGCCTATTTAAACCTGTGAAAAACAGTGTGGCAGGGGGGCAGAAAAATTGGAAGAGCTATGACCTTCGAACTTTCTATTATATTCTTACTGTTCATCATCTTCTACACCTACTGACTTAATCATCGGAGTACAGGTCAGGGTATCACACCCTCCACTCCAATCTTCTACCAGTAAATCAGAACTTGGGAGGAGCTGCTGCTGACGTGTGTCCTCTCGGTAAATTCCCCCCACAGTATTATCTTCTCCTCTCTCTCTCTCCCTTTTTCTTAAAAAAAAATCTATTCGTTTGTTTTTATCTTCCTGGTGAAAAGTGCTAATACACATTTTTAGGTGTATTGGTGATGTTCTTCCTAAAAACACTTCTATTGGTACCGATAAAAAAAAAAAAACTTCTATTGGTTATTTTTTAATTAAAATTTTTATGTTTCTTTTCCTGGATATATTAATCTTGAACTTGTACTTCAAAACAAATCTTTGTTCAGTTTCAAAAGGAAACATCTTTTGGCAACACATGGATATTAATATATGAGAGTAGATTGAAGAAACACCATTGCATGGGTTCTTTAGTGGGTTAATCAGAAGGTCCTTGGAGGCTTTCAAGTATTGTAGATGGTATTAGAGACTTTTGAATAGACTGAAAGTCTGAAACATTTTGCATAGTTATAGGAAAAATAGTGCCAATGAAGAGGTTAGCTTGTTGACTAAAGATGGCGTAATCACCAATCCTTATTCATTTGAGGCAAGTTTATCTTGTTTGCTATAGTCAATTTATTATCTCATATTCTTACTGCTTATCAAAGAAAAGAAAAGAAAAGAAAAGAAAAGAAAAAGATCCTACTGTTTTGTAACTTGGTTAGGAGTACCCTAGGTAGTAGCATGGTTCCAAATCTCATGCATATTGATACACACCGTACAATACATATCGTTTTCTTCATATACTGATACAAAAATGCAATGTAATAAAAAAACATAGTTATTGATGAGTATCATGGTGTTTCAGTTATATTGATACCGATACGACCGATACATTACGATATGTATTGAAACTGAAGGTTCAAATGCACATTTGATGTTTTTAAAGCCCATGTTTAAGCTCTCCTTTGCCTTTGATCTCCAAACCCCCTACTTTAACCCTAATAACAACCATTCCATTATATTCAATTGATCAAATAACAACTTAAATTTTCGTGGAGATTGAATCCAAGCCTTTTGTTTGCAATTCATCATTCTCTTTTTTTTTTCTTTTTTTAGGGTATTAGATCCCTTGAAATGACATTCGTATCTATATTCTATACCCTATACTAAAATCTGCAGTTAGCTACATGTGGAACAGCAACTCTCGTAGTACCCACTTTCTGACAAGCATGAAGCAGCTGCAATGAATTTATGGTGGGCCTCATTCAACGAAAGAAAAAATTTTTAGTCTTTAATCCGTCCTACTCTATTAAAAGTGTTCAAATCTTCTTCTTCTTCACTGGCTCTCTCTATTTCTCTCTCTTGTGTTCCTACTTGTGAGCCTCCTCTCATGGCCTATTGGAGTATGATAGTCATGCTCAAGAAGATAAGGCGTTCGATAGAAGATGGTCATTTGAAGCTCGAATCAAAGAGGTAACAAATTCATTTCTCCCTCCTTCTCTCTCCTAGATCCATCTTTCCATATACGTGTTTGAAAGAATGTCTAACTGAAGATAAAGTATAAATCTAAATGGGATTGCATTGTAGTTATGCTTGGAACTGAGTTTAGGTTTGCCAATATCGGGCCGACTCTGGCTCTGCCCCAACTCACTAAGGGTATCATAGGCTGGGTTTGGGATCCACAGTCTGGGTTGTGATTGTGGTACAACAGATGTCAAAGAACCATAATTAGCCACTTGTACATTATTTTTTCTACTCTCCTTTTTGCCCAACATTTGTTACCAATATTGATTATGCTATTACCAATTGTAACGACCCCAAATCCCACCTTGACCAAAATGGGACCTTGGGTCGCCACATTTCTTAAACCTGCATAAATCCCATGACATACAAGGCATACTAACACAAGTCTTCAAAACTGAGAATAATAAAAATTCGATATATAAAACCCAAACCATCTTGCTCATTTGAAATCTGACCAACATAACCCACTATACTCAGATAATCCAAAACTTCTAAAAAAAATAAAACAGTCTAAGGAACATCTTGAAATAACATGAGTCTATTACAATCCTTCCAAAATGTAAAAGAAGGCCTAATGATACGGCTACCTATCCAACTCTCGAGCTTCCTCAACTGGAGGCTCACCTTCTTCTTCTTCCTCGAAGTATGCCTTCTCAATCCACAGCTCCGCCGTGTATTCCTGCTCTAAACCTGCCGACAATAACAGGTCGACTGAGTATTGAAAATACTCAGCGTATATATAGTCCAACTAACAACATAACATACATGTACATTATCAATATCATAATCCGATTCATATCCACATGATCAATAACAGTTTCATATGACGTAAACATAATCAGAGTGCGGAAACATGCTAGCATACATACCATCATCTTGACTCGTGTACTTGTGTGATTCTTAAATATGTACATGTGCGAAACATATGCATGACTCATATGTGCCCATGATGACCAACTTATCCCGAAGATGCATGATTCATAGTGTATTGTTCGGTCAACGTATAATTCATAGTGTTTTGTTACATAACGCGGTAACGCATAGAATGATATGTTTGTAACCAGGGGATCATTCTTTCATATCATAATGCATGACATGTGTCACATATTGTGGTAACGCATAGAGTGGTATGTTCGTAACTAGGGGATCATTCTTTCATAGCATAATACATAACATGTATATGTTCAATGCATGATCTTGTGAAACACGTGGATTGTAGACTTTATTTCTTACCATGCATGTGAAAATGTACATAAGTGTCATGATTGGAATTCAAATGGGTCATCTCTTAGATTCCGATCCTCCGCCAAGAAACTCCGCCAAATTACATCTCCCTGATCAGAGAATTCTCGACATGAAAGACTTCCTCTTATGTTTTGACCTACCTGAATACCAATCACCATACAAGGTAGATAGGGCATAGTTTAACACAACAAACATTAATACTTCCTTATTATAATTATGCATTTCTTCTAAACATGATAATAACATAACATCACAATTCACTTCTATAATCCCTTCAATTTCATCATCCACCCATAAATTCACTATTTCATCCATGATTAAAGCTCATTCACCACACACATCATCCATAAACCATGGACATTCATTTAACCCATCCTCCATGACATTCCCATCCTCCATTCATCCTATTCATAATATTTAATTACAATTTCATTTCCATAATAGCAAAACATAGTTAATAAAAATCCCTAAATCATCTAAAATTCCCATTTCATAATTCAATATCCATAATTTAAGCATAAAACATGAAAACATACATAAATCTTTATTTCCATTTTTCTATAACATATAGAACATCTCAATAGAGTTAGATTAAAAAGTATGTCGACTTGTTCATGCTCCATAGTTCACAATATTACTATAAATATGCCAAAACTCTCATATCTCTAACTTATTCAAGCTTAAACATACATAAATCATACTAGAATTGAGTTAGAGAGTATATCCACTTATTCATGCTCCCTAGTTCACCATATTACTATAAACATGCCAAAACTCTCGTATCTCTAACTTATTTAAGCTTAAACATACATAAATCATACTAGAGTTCAGTTAGAGAGTATATCGACTGTAGAGATCGTTCCCTTCGATCCAAAACGCTCCAAGAACGCTTGAGGAATGATTTTCAAGCTTCCTTCTTCTTTCTTGAGCAATTTCTTCCTTCATAAGCAAGCCAACACTTAGCAACCCTAGGTTTCTCCTCTATTTTACCAAATTAGGGTTTGAGGGACTTGGGGATCTCAAACCCCCGAAGTAGAAGACTATTTATAAACCTAGGTGATGAAAAACCCATTTTATCCTTAAAAATCTTGCAAAATAGGTTTTAAACCTATGTTTTGAAAGGGTTGGTCGACCGGCCAGGAGGGGTCTAGGAATGCCCATTTCTCAAGCCAAAACTCACACGTACTCAGTTTGGTGTACAACTGATGCTCCCTTAGCATTTTTAAGGTAGTCCGGAGATGTCTTTCATGATCCTTTTGTGTTTGAGAGTATATTAGGATGTCGTCCACGAACATTATCACTTAGCGATTGAGAGCTAGCTTAAATATCTTGTTCATAAGGTCCAAGAAAGCTGTCGGTGCATTGGTCAAACCAAAAGACATGACTAGAAACTCATAATGCCCATATCTGGTTCTTAATGCAGACTTGGGAACATCATCGACTCTAATCTTCAACTGATGGTTGCCCGACCTCAAGTCAATTTTGGAGAAGTACTTTGCTCCTTGCAGCTGATCAAATAGGTCATCGATCCTTGGTAACGGATACTTGTTCTTAATAGTGTGACCTTGTTCAGTTGCCGATAGTTGACGCACATCCTCATCGAACCATCTTTCTTCTTTACAAATAAAATTAGAGCTCCCCAAGGTGACACACATGGGTGGATAAACCCATTGTTGAGCACTCTTGAATCTGCTTCTTTAACTCCTTCAACTCTGTTGGAGCCATTCTATACAGTGCCTTGGAGATGGATGCTGTGTTCGGAGCTAAATCAATAACAAACTCTATCTCCCTATCAGGTGGTAAACCCGACAAGTCTTTAGGGAAAACATCTAAGTATTCATTTACCTCTGGGATATTCGAAGAGTCTGGTACTTCTGGTGTGGAAATGCTCAAAGCTGCAAATCTAGCTACATCCTTCTTGTTCAAACCCCGGAAGTAGAAAGGAGGTCCATCATCTGGCTTGAAATTACCAATTTTCCCGAAACAGTCCATGTGGCCGTGGTGAGCAGAAAGCCAATCCATCCCTAGAATAACATCAAAGCACTGAAATTCGAGGATAATCAAATCGGTTGGCATCTCATGTTCCCCTATCCGAATTACACAAGAGTGATATACTCTATTCGTGATTACTAAACTACCAACAGGAGTGGCGATAAATAGTTCACGGTCTAATAGACTTGGTTTTGAAGAGAAAGCTTGTGCAAAATTAGGTTTGACGAATGAATGAGTGGATCCGATGTCAATCAAATACATGAGCCAGACAATCATTTATCAACAAGATGCCTGAATTGGATACATAACTAAGTGTGTCAAAACATGTGCACAACCAATTATCATATATTTTGCATGTTTATATACAGTGACAAGCATCATAATCACGCAATAAAAATAATATCATACATCACTGAATTTCAAACAATGTACCCTGCACCACGTCGTCGGGCGCCCGTGCATCCTACTCGGAGGTAGCAAATACTCGACCTTGAACTGGTTGGCGGGGCTACTGGGGCCTCTAACCTTGAGGTAGCCTCTGCTGCATAGGCTGCCTGACTGGGGGTCTAGCTCCTTGAGGCTGAGTATGCGGTAGCATTTGCCCATTCCGAACCGGGCAATCATGAATCCGATGCTCTAGGCTACAACAATGAAAGCATCCTCCTGTAACGGCTTGACATTCACCAGGTACATGCCTCTTGTTGCAAAAACCGCACAACTCATACGTCGTCACCCATGGAGTAGGTGAGGTAGCTCGCGGTGTCTAAGGAGTAGCACGGGGAACGGTAGGTGCAAGTGCTGGCCTCTGGTAGGGGGTTGGTCTGGCCACTAGTGCTGGACTTGCCATCCTTGGCCTCTTGTCCTGCAGCCCATATTTGTCTTCCTGTACTCCTTTATTTCTCAAAAACTCTGCCAATCTTCTCTCGGTAATCGGAGCTCACTCACTCACTTCCCGACAGGTTCCAAGACGTAGGATCTCAACCTTGTCTCAGATGTAATCTCTCAAACCTCCCTCGAATCTCCTCGCCTTCATGCTCTCCGTAGTGATCAGATGAGGCTCAAACCTGGACAGCTCTACAAACTTGGCCTCATACTCGACCACTGACAGGCTCTCCTGCCGGAGAGTAGAGAACTCTATCTCCTTCTATTCTCTCACCAATGTCGGAATATACTGCTCATAAAAGACATCGAGGAACTCTCCCCATGTCCATGCCTATGCAGCTTGTACTTCATTCCTCTTCATGGTAGGTACCCTTCACCAATGTTCTGCCTCACCTTCCGTAACAAATGAGGCCCATCTCACTCTTTGCTCATCAGTGGCCTCAAGCACAGAGAATATTTTCTCCAACTACATGATCCAAAGCTCTACCACTGACGGATCCGTGCTCCCATAGAAAGCTGGAGGACTCATCCTCCTGAAAGCTTCTACTCCATTCTGTCGGGGTGGGTGGATCTCAACTGACCTCTCTTGCCTGGCTTGTCCAGCAGCTAGCAAGGCATTCTGCTGAGCCATAGTCTTAGCCTGTCGAGTAATGGCTGCAACAATAGCCTCTATAGCTCGATTCACATTGGGCTGGTAGGCACCCTCTGGGGTATTCTCATCAATTACACTGCCTCAACCATTCTTATTGTTTCTCCTGTCTCTTCTCATGTCTATAGTCTTGAGAAGAAGAAAACAATTCATTAGGAACATACTTGTATAAAATTCCTAAGTCTATGCCTAACAAAGACTCAATCTTCAACAAATTTAAAGTCCTAAGCTTGATGTTGCTTCCCTAAGTTAGACAAATCCCCTTATCCTACACTTAATACCTTAGCCTTAAGGACTTTAATGCCTTGAGCTCTGATACCACCACTGTAACGACCCCAAATCCCACCTTGACCAAAATGGGACCTTGGGTCATCACATTTCTTAAACTTGCATAAATCCCATGACATACAAGACATACTAACACAAGTCTCCAAAAATGAGAATAATAAAAATTCGATATATAAATCCTAAACCATCCTGCTCATTTGAAATCTGACTAACATAACCCACTATGCTCAGATAATCCAAAACTGCTAAAAAAAGTAAATAGTCAAAGCAACATTTTGAAATAATATGAGTTTATTACAATCCTTCCAAAATGTAAAAGAAGGCCTAATGATACGGCCACCTATCCAACTCTCGAGCTTCCTCAACCGGAGGCTCACCTTCTTCCTCTTCTTCTTCCTCGACATATGCCTCTTCAATCCACGGCTCCATTGTATATTCCTGCTCTAAACCTGCCGACAATAACAGGTCGACTGAGTATTGAAAACACTCAGTGTATATACAGTCCAACTAACAACATAACATACATGTACATTATCAATATCATAATCCGATTCATATCTACATAATCAATAACAGTTTCATATGACGTAAACATAATAAGAGTGCGGAAACATGCTAGCATACATATCATCATCTTGACTTGTGTACTTGTGTGATTCTTAAATATTTACATGTGCGAAACATATGCATGACTCATACGTGCCTATGATGACCAACTTATCCTGTAGATGCATGATTCATAGTGTATTGTCCCGTCAACGCATAATTCATAGTGTTTGTCCCGTCAACGCATAATTCATAGTGTTTTGTTACATAATACGGCAACGCATAGAGTGATATGTTCGTAACCAGGGGATCATTCTTTCATATCATAATGCATGACATGTGTCACATATCGTGGCAACGCATAGAGTGGTATGTTCCTAACCAGGGGATCATTCTTTCATAGCATAATACGTGACATGTACATGTTCAATGCATGATCTTGTAATACACGTGGATTGTAGATCTTACTTCTTACCAGGCATGTGAAAATTTACATTAGTGTCGTGATTGGAATTCAATGGGTCATCTCTTAGATTCTGATTCTCCGCCAAGAAACTCCACCAGATTACATCTCCTTTGGTTAGAGAATTCTCGACATGGAAGACTTCCTCAATGTTTTGACTTACCCGAATACCGATCACCATACAAGATAGATAGGGCATAGTTTAACACACCAAACATTAATAATTCCTTATTATAATTATGCATTTCTTTTAAACATGATAATAACATAACATCACAATTCACTTCTATAATCCCTTCCATTTCACCATCCACCCATAAATTCACCATTTATCCATAATTAAAGCCCATTCACCACACACATCATCCATAAACCATATACATTCATTCAACCCATCCTCTATAGCATTCCCATCCTCCATTCATCTCATTCATAATGTTCAATTACAATTTCATTTCCATAATAGCAAAACATCGTAATAAAAATCTCTAAATCATCTAAAATTCCCATTTGATAATTCAATATCCATAATCTAAGCATCAAACACGAAAACATACATAGATCTTCATTTCCATCTTTCTATAACATATAGAACATCTCAATAGAGTTAGATTAAAAAGTATGTTGACTTGTTCATGCTCCATAGTTCACAATATTACTATAAACATGCCAAAACTCTCATATCTCTAACTTATTCAAGCTTAAACATACATAAATCATACTAGAGTTGAGTTGGAGAGTATATCCACTTACTTATGCTCCTTAGTTCACCATATTACTATACACATGCCAAAACTCTCGTATCTCTAACTTATTCAAGCTTAAGCATACATAAATCATACTAGAGTTGAGTTAGAGAGTATATCGACCTTAGGGATCGTTCCCTTCGATCCAAAACGCTCCAAAAATGCTTGAGGAGTGATCTTTAAGCTTCCTTCTTCTCCTTTGAGCAATTTCTTCCTTCACAAGCAAACCAATACTTAGAAACCCTAGGTTTCTCCTATACTTTGCCAAATTAGGGTTTGAGGGACTTAGAGATCTCAAACCTCTGAAATAGAAGGCTATTTATAGACCTAGGGTGATGAAAAACCCTTTTTACCCTTAAAAATCTCGCAAAATGAGCTTTAAACCCAAGTTTTGCAAGGGTAGGTCGACCGGCTAGGAGGGGCAGTCGACCAGCTAGGGTCGCAACCTATTGTTCCGTATTTTTTTTCCATTTTTCAAACAGTCGATCGACCGGGGTTGGGGTTAGTCGACCGGCTGTGGCCACAAACCTCCTGTTGCCCCTTTTTAATATAGTTGGTCGACCGAGGTGGAGGTTGGTTGACCGGCTGTGCTGATTTTTCTCAGATTTCCTATTTTTATTTTCTCCTTTCCTTCCATTCTAACCTTGTTTAATTTGTTTTAAACCTCTTAAACCTACCATGATCTTAATTAACACACGAACACATCCATTAGCAAGTCCAAAAGACTAAGATTCCCACCTTTGAAGAGCGGGGTAATGACACGGAAAGAAATCCGGGTCTTTACACCAACACTATATAAAATAATATGAAAAAAAAACTGGTTATGGTATATGAGTTCTATCAGTCTGCCTTTCATGGGGCTTCTTTAAATATGTCATTGTTCAAATTTCTTTTACTTAAGGGTCTTGTACACCGGTCATAAAGAAATTCTACGTTCATTTGTGAAGACATGGACCAAGGCTAATCGGCTATATAATCATCTCACTAAAAGACACATCTGTTCTTATTTTATTTATATATTTCTAGTTTCCATTAACTTTTTTTAGGAAATGCCTAAGATCATGTACTGAGATCATAAATATTGACATCAGAGGACGTGAGTATCATCATCAGCATCATCATCAATTATCTAAAGCGTGGCCTCAATTTGACCAAGTAGAGAATATGTTCTTTGTCATCCAACCATTCTTTTATGGTGAATTCCTTGATTGGCATTGAAGTCTTGAAAATTCAGGATGATCAGCTCGACTGGCAACTCATGGTGTCCCACTTGTACTGCACAACCCTGATACACTCGGTCTGTCACAACTGACTTGCTTATTGGAGTCGAAATGGATAACTCATTATCCAACTGGCTTGGCTCAGAAAGGAAACCCTTCGCAAAGCTAGGTGAGACGAAGGAATGAGTTGATCTAGTGTCGATCAACACATGGGCTAAGCATTCGTTTATCAATACGATGCCTAGGTACAACAAAACTACTAAGTATCAATAAATCATAGGAAAACATCAATAAAGTATAGGTAACATGTTAATACACACGGTGTAGCACATATTGCATACCATCACTAATTCATAACTTAAACAACTCTGACTTGAGCGTACCTTGCACAACATCATCCGATGCATGTGCATCCTACTCTGTCATGGAAAATACCCTGTGTGGGTTGCTGGGGTCTAGAGACCTGTGAAGATCCCTGCTGCGAGGCCTGTCGAGCTGGGGGTCTGCTCCCTCGAGACTGGACTAGTGACAGTTGGCCTGGACAATCCTTAACCATGTGCCCCTGGAGACCGCAGTGGAAACATCCACCCGTGGAAGATAATCCCGGTATGTTTCCTCCCACAGTGGTCGTAGAACTCAAGCCCTGATGTAGAAACTACAGGCTGTGTAAACCGAGTAGCCTGAGTAGTAGTGGGGCGAGGGGTCAGTGGTGCCAGAGGAGGCCTCTGCGCCTATGTGGGCTTGACAACCTAATACAGGGTAGTACCCTCTTCTTTGATGGCCCTAAACCACTGGACTAACCTCTAGTCAAGCTTCCCTCTCTCCTTCTGAAGAACTCATCAGAATTCTTCTCTGCAAGCTTCACCTTGCTTACCACCTCTCCCCAGGTTCTCACCTGAAACATGGAAACCTTATCTCTGATGAGGGCCCTAAGCCATCGCTAAAACTTCCTGACTCGCATGTTCTCCGATGTGATCAGATATGGCGCAAACCTCGACAACTCCACGAACATGGCCTCATAATCGGCCATAGACATTTCTCCCTGCTCTAGAGATAGAAACTCCATCTCCTTCTGCTCCTTAACTAACATGGGGAAGTACTGTTTGTAGAAGACATCGAGGAACTCCCTCCCATGTCCACGACTCCCTTGCCTTGGCGGCATCCCTTTGTTTCACTGCAGATCTCCACCAATGCTCAGTTGCTCCTTCCATCATGAAGGAAGCCCAATCTACTCGTTGCTCATCAGTACAGCGGAGCGCCTGGAAGATCTTCTCAAACTGCATAATCCAGGCTTCAACGACCATATGATCTGTGGTCCCGTAGAAAGTAGAGTCCCACAGTGTGGTGGACTGAAGGAGGTGCAGGTGGAGGGGTAGCAGCAGTTGGCCTGGCTGCAAGCATGGTCATGGTCTCTGCTATAGACACCAAGACTTGTGTGAGGTTGGGCTTCTCATCACCCAATGAAGTTTCCCTTCCACTTCCTCTAGTCTAGTAACCTCGACCCCTATTACCGTGTCTCAAGATCAGATCCTGAGAACAATAGTAAATCATTAGTCTAACTTGGAAACCAAGTTCCTTGAACATAGCAATTCAATTAACATGAAGTGCTTATAAAAGTGTATAATAACACATCGAAGTATACACCTAATAGTATAAGCATACAACTAAGGTGTTCCTATCGAAAGACACTAAATTCAGTCGAAGCGTCAACCGGTTTAAGACTAAGACTAAGTGATTAGTCTATACTTGAATACGACCCCCTATACAGACCTAATGTCTTTGCTCTGATACCAACTCTGTCGTGACCCAAAATTCCCCTAGAAGTTTTGGAGACTTTGGCTCGTGACTTACACATCAAACAATCCTGTAAGAACATACAAGGCATACTAAAAGCGAAGCTGAAATTTCTTAACAATAAAAACCCATAAGCAGTATTCCAAGTGACAACAAGAGTTAAATAAAACAAGGAATAAGTGGACATCCCCACTTAAAACAAATATGAACAAGTCACTCTCTCTCCTCACTCAACAAAATCTGGATAAGGCTACCTGTCAAGGCCCCTATCCTCCATCGGATGATCTCCCTCAAGATCTTCTTCGACGTACTCCTCCTCGACCTAGGATCCCGAAGCACAGAAATCAAAAGGACCTGCCGAAGATAATAGTTCGATTGAGCATTGAAAGGCTCAGAGTATACTAACCACTAAATAATGATGTCATAAACAATAATATGCTTTCATACACAGTTCATATATCCCAGTTAATCAAAACACATGCGTACTTTAAATCGAAGTGCAGACATCATAACTTCAATTCAAAACACATGCATGCTTTAAATCGAAGTGCATGCATCATAACTTCAATATCAATGTGCATACTTTCCAAAATTATATACATTGCTTTCTTTGGAAATCATATGCTTTTACAAGCTTCTTTATGACTTTTACTTTCCAATTATCATCCTCCGTTACTTTACACATAACTTCGCCGAGTTAATCCTTTTTACTTGGAATCAAATGACTAGTGGCTGTACCTAGTCTGAGCACGCTAACATCCTTCCAATACCATTCTTATTCATTCTTTTACTTGTGATCAGATAACTAGTGGTTGCACCTGGACTGAACACACTAACATCCTCCCAATACCATCTCTATTCAATACTTTACTTGGAATTAGATGACTAGTGGTTGTACCTGGTCTAAGCACACTAACATCCTTTCTTTTTCGTTTTACTTGAGATCAGGTGGCTAGTGGCTATACATGGTCTAAGCACACTATCACCCTCGAATAACATCTTTTGCAATTGTTCATCTTCTATACTTTACTTTTCGGATACCCGTACTTATACAAAACTTCGATTATGTAATTGCAAGTGCTCATATACCATTTGTGAATGATATATAGGCAATGAAACTTCAATAACTTGACATGCATTTCAATTCCGAATTCATAGTCCTAAACATGCTCACATATAATATAAACACATAATTCCATCTATTTAAATGCTTTACATCACAATTGATACATCCTATCTTCTCTTTCATCAAGAATTCAACACATAAACAATTTAATAGAGTGTAACTAAAGGTTTTGCATTAAACACATGAATTTCATCATTTCTTTCAATAAAGGATTACAACAAGATTATTAGTAGAGAGTATCGACCTTCCGAGATCGAATCTCTTCGATCTAGTGCTTTAGAAAGGCTTGAGGAGTGAAATCCAAGCTTTTCCTTGCTTCTTCAAGAGCGTTCCTTAGAAAACTAGGTTTTCTTCCATTTTTTTGCCAAATTGGTTAAAAAGAGTTAGAACATTCTAAACCCACAAAATAGACTTCTATTTATAGTCTTAGGGGTTAAAACCCTAAAAATCCGGACTTAACCCTCTTTTTTAAAACACTTCTGTGCGAATTTGTTCGAACCAATCTAAGGCCTATTGAACGGAAATGGGTGCTGGAATGTTCACCCAATTGAAATTCCTGGCTTCGTTCGAAGATTGGGAATTCATTCGAACAAATAGCCTAGAACTTCTCTGTTCTTTGCATTTCTTCCAACTTTGCCTTGCTTGCTTAAATTTATATACTTTTTAACCATTCCAAGACATAATTTAAGATAAAATACTCATCAAGACAATTCATTAATATTAAACCATGAATTACAATTTAGTTTGACCATTTTACCCTTGATGAGCATAGAATTTACATGGATGAAATCCGGGTCTCTACAATGTCCTTAACGTCTCTCTCTTTTCTTGAATAAATTCATGTCTCCATTTAGTATGTTCTTGGCTTCTCGCTGATATTCCTAAATGCTTTAAATGTTACATTGGTGGCTTCCCCTTCCCCATCGCTGGACTCATGATTATGCCACTACAGGAGAGATGCACTTTTTTTTAATGGAATTCATGCTTGGAAGTGACACATGATGACATTATAGATTAAAGCTTTCAAATGAAAGGTAGGTTTGCATCTAAATGTTCTCTTCTGCATCCTTTTGTTCAGGTGGTTTGAAATTGACGCCCAAGTATGAGGATGAAATTCTGAGTCAGATTCTAGATACTGATGGAAAGGACCCCTTATTATCAGGACAAGAGTCTGATACTGATATGGTTTTCAATCTTCAGAGGCCAACCAGCGGTGTCTCTTGTTCAAATTTTCACGAAGAAGCTGTTACTCAGGATGTGGAACGAGATATACTTAAGAGTCCCTCTGTTGGCGTGCATAATCATGCTCCAAGCAAGATCAGATCTGCTAGTCCCGAGGAATTGCGTCAGCAAGCATTGGAGGAGAAAAAGAAGTATAAAATTCTTAAGGGAGAAGGGAAACCAGAGGAAGCTCTAAGAGCCTTTAAGAGAGGAAAGGAGCTTGAGAGGCAGGCTGGGGAAATAGAACTTGCATTAAGAAAAGACCGTAGAAAGGCTTTGTCTTCTAGCAAGATGGCTGACATCCAAAAAACAAAAGATGACCCTAAAGAATCCAGCGGAAAAAGTAAGCGTTCTTTTCAAATGGGTAAAGAAGAAAAGGATGACCTTTCTGCCGAACTCAGACAACTGGGATGGTCTGATGTCGATCTTCATGATGCAGATAAAAAGCCAGAAAAAATGAGTTTGGAGGGTGAACTGTCTAGTTTTCTTGGAGATGTTCCTCGAAAATCTAATGCAGGTAAGGGAACTGGTGGTCTTGATAATACCCAGGTCCTTGCTCATAAGAAAAAGGCTCTCATGTTCAAGCGGGAAGGGAAGCTCACAGAAGCCAAGGAAGAACTTAAGAGGGCTAAAGTTCTCGAAAAGCAACTTGAGGAACAGGAGTTCTTGGGTGAGGCTGAAGATTCTGATGATGAACTATCTTCTCTGATCCATACCATGGACCATGATAAACAAGAGAATTTGTCAATTGGGTATGAGCAGGACCATGGTTTTGACTTTAATCACCTTGTGGGTGTTACTGATCATCTCGGTCTCGATGGTAATCTTGAAGTGTCAGATGGGGATATGGATGATCCGGAGATAGTTGTGGCCTTGAAATCAGTAGGTTGGGCTGAAGATTCTGATCACCCAGAGGACATAGTACCCCAGTCTGTTGCTATGGAAAAGGAAGCACTACAGAGTGAAGTTCTTTCTCTGAAGAGAGAGGCCCTTAACCAAAAAAGGGCAGGTAATGTTGTAGAAGCAATGGCACAGCTAAAGAAGGCAAAAGCACTCGAAAGAGACTTGGAAAACTTGCAGTCTCAAGGAAACATTTTTAAAGCACCCAATTCCACAATCCAGAAGTGTTCAGTCTCTGAAATTGCCGAAAAATCATCTAAGTCAATTAAGTTGGATGAAGGAACTATTGGATCACTGAAATATGTTGATCCCAAACTGGCACCAAAAAGCAAATATGCAATCCAGAAAGAGCTACTTGGTCTGAAAAAGAAGGCCCTTGCTTTGAGAAGGGAAGGGCGATTAGATGAGGCAGAAGAAGAATTGAAGAAAGGAAAGGTCCTTGAGTGTCAACTCGAAGAGATGGAGAACGCTTCAAAGGTGAGGGCCACACTCGTGAATAATGGTAGTAAGGACTCAGACCCAGCATACAAACATCCGGATGTCACTGGAACTCTGGCTCTTGGGGATGAAGGGGACAAAGTGGACGTAACTGAGCAAGATATGCATGATCCGGCATTACTATCATTGTTAAATAATTTGGGATGGAAGGATGAAGATAATGAACCTGTAGGCTTGTCATCAAGACCTTCTCAACAAATTGATAATTGTTCTGAGCACATCACTAACACCTCTATAATCCAGCCCCCTCCTAAAATTCCAGTTGTGGCATCAAGAAGAAGTAAAGCTGAAACACAAAGGGAACTTTTAGGATTGAAAAGAAAGGCCCTTGCTCTGAGACGGCAAGGAGAGGCTGATGAGGCTGAGGAAGTGCTGGAAATGGCTAAGGTATTAGAGGCCCAAATGGCAGAGTTGGAAGTCCCAAAGAAGGAAGTGCTGGTTGATTTTACCAAGGATAATGAAACTGATGGTCGATCTTTGATTTTTCAGGAAATGCAAGAAAATATGTTATCCATACAGGAAAATGAAACCATTAAACCTCCCTTGAGGAGTTCAGGGGAGGAAGGAGTTGCAACAGAAAAAGATGAGGATGATCCGGTACTACTCTCGGTGCTAAAGAATTTAGGATGGAAAGATGAAGATATTGAACCTGTAAGCATGCCGACAAAACATTTCAAACGAACTGTTATCATTCTGTGCGTGCTTCTGACCCATCTGAATTCCAAGGCTCTTCCGAAATCCCAGCTGTGGCACCAAGAAGTAAAGCTGAAATTCAAAGGGAACTCTTGGGCTTGAAAAGAAAGGCTCTTTCCCTTAGACGCCAAGGAAAAACTGAGGAGGCCGAGGAAGTTTTGAGGATGACAAATCTATTAGAGACCCAAATGGAAGAGATGGAAGCACCAAAAGAGCTGCTGCTCAATTCTACCAAGGATAAAGAACCTGACCATCTTGGATATTTGATTACCGAAGAGAAACATGGAAATATACAAGCTGTGGAGGAAGCAAGTAGAGTGGCCAAGTCAAAAGTGGTTCAAAAGGATGAAGTAACTGAGTCATTGGTGGGTATGGGTTGGAAGGAAAGTAACCAAGCTAAACACCCAAGGAATTCCACCGTTCCAATTCCTGAAACTCCTCTACCCGTTGAAGGCAAGATTCCATTAATAGCAGAACTGGGTCCTCCAGGTGACAAGAGAACAGCGGATGATGCCAGCTTCTTTCCTCAATTAGGCCAGCCTGTTTACACAATGGGTTTGTTAACTGGGGATGACTGGAAAAGTTCTGAATTACCTGTCGAAGAACTAGATGATAAAGGAAATTTCAGTTTCAACATTTCCACTTCTGCTAATCCACCTATTCAGCCAGGAATTTTGAAGATTCCCAGCAAAGAAATTGAAAGGCAGACTGAGATTACATCTCAAAAGATGGATAAAACAGTTTTTCTGGTTGAGAAACTACCAACCCTTGAAGCAAATTCAGATCAAGGATCCAACTCTTGTAACAATAACAGTTTTCTTCAGCAGGAAATACTGGCTCGTAAAAGAAAGGCAGTTGCTCTAAAAAGGGAGGGAAAATTAGGAGAAGCTCGAGATGAACTACGGCAGGCAAAGCTATTGGAGAAAAATCTAGAAGAAGAAAACCTCCAGGCCGTTGCAGGTCCTACTGATGTATCCATTTCTATTTCCAGTGTTACTTCTGTTGAACAAAAAGAGCACAGAACAAACCAGGCTCCAAAACCAATATCAGGTCGAGATCGTTTCAAGTTGCAACAGGAATCCCTGGCCCATAAACGCCAAGCTCTGAAGCTGCGAAGGGAAGGTCGGATGGAAGAAGCAGAAGCCGAGTTTGAAATGGCAAAGGCTCTTGAGACCCAGTTGGAAGAATTTGCTGGCCATGATTTATTGAACTCTAATAAATCTTCTAATGAAACAAAACCAGTGGATGATGCAGGTGTTGAAGATCTTCTCGATCCTCAGCTTTTGTCTGCACTGAAAGCAATTGGAATGCAAGACACCAACATTGTATTGCAAGCCCCAGCAAGATCGGAATCTGCTAAACCAAACATGGGTAGAAGTGAAAGAAATGGCCAAGAGAGAAGCCAACTGGAAGAACAGATCAAGGCAGAGAAGGTAAAGGCGCTTAACTTGAAACGCGCAGGTAATCAAGCTGAGGCCTTGAATGTTCTTCGGCGTGCCAAACAGCTTGAGAAGAAGCTCAATTCATTAGCTTCATAGTGAAGCATGTTCTGGTTTATCATTTACTTCCGAGCAATCTTTGTAAAAGCATGGATTCCCTTGAAAAATATTTTGTTCAAATTGAAGCTTGGAGTTGTAAGAATGCATAGTTATTTATAGGTTTGTGATAAAAAAAAAAAAAAAGAAAAAAAAAAAAGGAGATATTATTTATAGGTATGCCATGCTTGCCTTTACCATGGAAATAAAAGAAAATTTGTTGAAGTTTATCTGTTACCCCCATAATATCTTATTTGAATTATTAGTCATGAGAATGTAAAAAGTTCGATGAAGATCTGTGGTTTCTTGTCCAAGGTGTCCTCAATTGTTCCATAGGTTCAGAGTCTGTAGTGCCGCCTGCCCTGATGACGTTTTTCTACTTCTTGAGAACAAAATTGGAAATCACAACTTGACAAGACATTTATTAGATTATGCAAGGGCCTATACTGATGTGCCTGAGATAAGATTTGAATTAACAATATACTAATTATAAAATAATAAATCTGATCACATTAATTATTCAGAAATTCAAGGACGAACCACATCCACAACCTACAAATGCCTACAAATACGCCCTCGGGTAGAATCGCGTGGGTTGTATGGAATTCTAAGTTTTCACAGCTAAGGATCATCTCTTATCAATGCAAAGTTTTAAACTTTTTTTAGAGTTCAGATTTAATTACGTTTAGAATGACGGAGTTAAGGAATTTGCAATTTGTTTTCTGAAACAACAGTAGAAAAAGGGTTAGGGGTTGTAACCTCATGGAGACAGGTTTTTACATAGTGCAAAAGGTTGGGACAAATTGATAGGTGGTTGCCTGTTGGGGTGATCAGGACACACATGGATAGGTGTTGTAGGGTTAAACCGTTAGTAAATAGGACAGAGATGTGCGGCAAAGGGGTGCAAATGGCGGGGTAATGGGCTGAATTTTAGTAGTTTTTTTATTAGGCGCTGCGTGAACCCACACATTTACATAGCTTTGAACCCGAACTCAAACTGATTGCCCCCATAGCAGCCGCAGTATTGATGCTTCTGAGACCTGCAACATACTGGAGATTGGCTGGGGAATTACTTGTATAGGCTTGTGGTGAGTGGGGAGGCAGGGAATACTTTGCAGCCGCAAGAGGAATTGCAGGAGACTGGGTACACCTGTCATTGGGGTGGCTGTGAGGGCTGTAAATATGCATGGCCAGTAGGACGATGGTTGTGGCAGGAGGTTTTGAGTGCAGGGAAGTTTAGGGTTAGGTGGTTTGAATGTCAACTGAGATCTAGGTTTGATAAGTT
>JABCRI010001143.1:0-16810 GCA_015143295.1 Tetracentron sinense | reverse complement strand
GGGTTCTTCAGTTTCAGGTTTACTAATCATTTGGCCCACGACTCACTCCACCACCTAACCCCGAATTCAAGAAAGAAACCAACCCTGACCTAACAAACCCCTCAAACCAAAGTCAAACCACAAAACACACAATTCTCTCCAACCGGACCAACAACACGACGAGAATCGAATAGGAAGAGAGAGTTTAAAAGAAAAGCCTCTCCAGTTATAACCGGATGTGGCACATCCGGTTATAACCCTAGAAGTCGCCACGTGTCTTCTTGACACCCTTAACCGTGGGTAAGGTTCACCCACCCCTAGGGTTCACCCACCTATTTTTGATTTTTTTTTAAATATTAATTCTATTTTAAAAATTAAAAAATTGTTTTTAATATTAAAAAAACTTTAAAAACATATTTTTAATTTTAAAAATAGAATTAATATTTTTTAAAAAAAACCAAAAATAGGTGGGTAAACCCTAGGGGTGGGTGAACCTCACCCACGGTTAAAAGGTGTCAAAGGAGACACGTGGCGACCTCTAGGGGTTATAACCGGATGTGCCACATCCGGTTATAACTGGAGAGGATTTGCCACCTAAAAGAAAAGGAAAAGGAAAGGCCCAAGGAAGGAGAGCACTGGAAAAATTCAGACCTAACAAGGAGTGAGTCGGGGCATTCCTACGACCACTCACGCGCTCTTTCCCCTCACCTACCCCCATCTCTCTCTCTCTATAGTCTATATATACGTTGTCCTCTCCCCACCATTTTTTCAGCCAGGGATCTCACAACGATCTCTGTGCGTAGCTACCTAACCTACCCCCTCCCCCCCCCATTTCCTTTCCATCTCCTCTACCATTCTATTCTATTCTATTAGATTAGAGGACTCCATCTTAATTACCACTTTCGTTCTTATGGCTCTTCCGATCCCTTTGGGTCTCAGATCCAGTTTTGGAATCAAAATCGATAACAGGCCTTCTTCTTCTACTAGACCAGAAATTGCCATTAAAGCTAGCTTAAAGGAGCATAAGAGAAAGGGGACTGGGAACTTACCCTATTCATCTCCTCTACAACGAACGGAGGAGATCGCGTCTGCTTTTGGCCTTCAATTGACTGTTCTAGAACTCGAACGTCTCTTCCAAGAGGCCGCAGATCCTCTCCGTCCCAATCTCTCCGGGCCGTATACTCCATCTCCGCCGTCTGGATTCTCCGGCCGTCCCATGCGTGTCGCCTATCAAGGCGTCCGAGGCTCTTACTGCCAAGAGGCAGCTGTAAAAGCCTTCTCCTCCATCTGCAATGCGTTTCCGTGTAATCAGATGGAAGACGCCTTCGACGCTCTCGAGGATAAAGCCGCTGATTGTGCCATCATCCCCGTTGAGAACTCCATCGACGGAACCATTGATCGAAATCTTGATCTGCTGCTCCGCCATGACCATGTCAAGATTGTCGGAGAACTTATCCTCCCCGTTAATCACTGTCTCCTGGCCGTTCCGGGAACTTCGAGGTCCGATCTGAGACGGATCGTGAGCCATCCGCAGGCGCTGAGCCACTGCAAGACTAAGCTCGAATCGTTAGATCTGGAGGTGGACGAGGTTTCGAACGCTGCCGACGCGGCGAGATTCGTGTCGGAGAATCGGATCTCCAACACGGCCGTGATCGGGAGCAGAATCGCAGCTAAGGAGTTTGGATTACAAGTTCTGGAACAGAATTTTCAGGATCGGGTAGGGAACTTCAACCGGTTTGCCCAGTTAGGATTGGAACCGTCGCCGGTGCGAAAAGAGAATTATTCGTGTCGTGCCTGGAAAACGACAATAGCGTTTTCTTTGGAGAACGGGGTTTCGGATCTGTTTCGGGCTCTCTGGGTTTTCGAGAGCCAAAATATACCCGTAACGAGAGTGGAACACCGACCGAACCGGTCAAGCCCGGTTAAGGTTGTGGGGAAGCACCGCTATTTTGACTATGTTTTCATCTTGGACTTGGAGGGAAGCGTTTGTGATTCGGGTGTGAAAACTGCTCTGAGCCAGTTGGAGGAGATATCGCCATTCCTTCGTGTTCTGGGGAGTTACACGTGCGGCCTCGTTGCTTAGAAGATAGGTCATCTCATCATATCAGAAAGAGTTGGAATCAAGTGGAAGGTTACATTACAAATACATCAACATTTCCCACCAGCAATTTGTAAATACATGTACAAGAAAAAATATGTTTTTTTCTTCAGTCTAGAAATAGAATAGACCCAAATTCCAGACTGGGTTAGCACTTTGCCGTAAGGCGGGCGGATACTGTCGCTTATCATTTTTCAATTTTACTTCAAATTCAAATAGAGAATAAACCATTTCGTTTCAATTCAGTACTTGGACGTTGTACAAAATTCTGTTCAATTTGCCCATCAGTGCTCTATTTCAAAATCTGTTGTGTGTATATTGAGGGGTGTATTCAAATCAAGTCGGCTCGATCAAGCCAAGTTTTTGGCTTGATTGAGCTGGGCCAAGTTTTTTTTTTTAGCTTGAACTTACAATCAAGCCGAGCTCAAGCTAGGCCCTGCTTTTAGCTTAGCTCAGTTGAGGCTCAGTTTGACATATTTATAATATATTATTATTATTATTATTATTATTATTAATCATATTTACAATATACGAATATTGATAATATTATGAATTAAATAATTATGATATTAATATTTTATTTATAATATGCTTTTTTAATAAAAAAAATAATATAATATTTATACTTCAAGCCGAGCTTGAACTTGGCTTCGCTCGACTCGAATACACCCTTAGAGGGTGAATATTACAACCATGGCACCCCTCACGACTTGATTCTAGAACCTATCCCCAAAGTGGACTCGAGCTCGGCTCATTAAAAGCTCGAGCGCATTCGTTTATTTAGTAAAGAAATCAAGCTTGAACATGATTTTTGAGCTCGTTTAGTTAATGAGCCAAGGTTGAACACACCCCTACTCGGCTCGTTAAAAGCTCGGCTCGATCATATATACATATTAACCTACTAAAATATTTAAAATATAATTATTTTATTTAAATATTAAAATTAAGTATATGTATTATATACTAGTAAGAATAATAGTATATAATGTATTTTATATGATAAGAATACACTTTATATAATCATAATCTTATATTAGAATTTTAGTTTTTTTTTTTTTTAGGTAAAGAGGTAATTTATAACCAAAATAAAATGCAACTTACAAACTCCCTCGGGTCGGGCCTGCGCTCTCAATGAAGGAGCCCCAGAGGAAGGCTGGGAGGGAAAGGTTTGGAAATGAAATCTAGATAGGCTAACAGAGAGGCCTTGTTGGGCTGAGGAATGGGCCAATGAGTTGGCCAGACGGTTGATAACCTTGAAGGCAGATCCTCACTATTAAAATTTTAGTAACACATTGATTTATTTGCCTAGGATAATAAAGTGAATATTTTACCTAATATAAATAGCTATATCCAATAAACCAAGTTGCTCGTAAACTACTCGAGCTTGGCTTGAGTTCAGCTAGTTAAGATCGAGCTCGTTTATTCAATTAACGAGTCTAGCTCGAACATAATGTTTGAGCTCGTTTAATAAACAAACAAGCTTGAACACGCAACACTCGGCTTGGATCGATATCACCCCTACCCATGGTGTGTAATGATAGTGGATCGATATCAACCCTACCCATGGTTTGTGATGATAGTGATTTCTCTCTTGTGAAACCTCTGTCTTCCACCTACTTTTTGTTGTTGTTGTGTTTTGGTTAGGGTTGTCAATTAGGCCCTCATGTGAGGATAGCCAACCAAGCCCTTCCTTCAAACACCCACAAAAGTGGGGCTTTTCCCTTTTATAAAGCCCGCAAGCTCAAGTGAGCCACCCAAAAAAACTAGGCCCATTGACATGAGGGTCAAGCTTGGAAAACACCCCCTAAAGCTCAGCCAAGACCCTCATTACATACATAATTTTAAAATTTTAACTTAAAATGACCTATATAACATTTTTTAAAATACAATATTTATTGGGATATGGTAGTATTTTCACTACCATATTCCCCTGCTTAATGAACATCAACCATTGAGAGACTTTTAATTTAGAATTATCTAATCTACCACCCTTTCATTCTTTGTTACTATATCGTATTTGTCGTCACTCGTCAACCGGTGGTGGTTTAAAATTTTTTTTTGATTAAATATTAGTACAATTTTTTTTTCTTTTATCTTCTTTTCAAGCCCGCTCAACCTTTACCATGAGGGTAAGACTTTAGGCCTAGTCCATTCAGGCCCTATGAGGGCTTAGGCCAGGCTTGAGCCGAACCCTTACACGTGAGGGTTGGGCTTGGACAGACCCTGGATCGACCCATTGACAGCCCTAGTTTTGGATCTTTTGGGCATACGGTGACATAACATTCCTCCATGTTTTGCACACTTTAACATCTCATTTGTTCAATGTGTAGAATGATACATTTTTTTTTTTAAAACGTGACAGAAGAAAGGCCAGAGCAGTCTATGACTCTGTCCTTCAGATTTTTATTTAAAACTATGGTGGGTTCAAAATAAATGTTTACTTTTTTGCTGCTCCTGCCCTTTCCTCATTGGAAGAATTACCTCATTCTTCTTTTGACAAGGTGGTCCTCCACCTACAGAGGACACGTCAATGCTAAAGCCGGTTCCTTTCCGTCAATGCAGTCATAACTCATAAGAATAGTGTGAGTACCTGAATTTTACCCTCCCTTCCCGATCAGGATAAATCCCGATAAGGAATAGTGATTCATTGTTATTGAAAAGAGAGTCGCCACCTATCTAGTTCTGAGGGAAATAGGTCCCTAAAATTGTTGGATAAGGCTTAGTCTGAAAATCAGAGGTCAGGGTAAGGGATTCAGTTGAGTTAGGGGAAGGTGTTAAGCACCCCTAAACTCCCATTCGAAGATGGTTACCTACTCCCTAAGTTTGAATCAAATAAAGGAAACCATAAAGAAACTTGCAATTTTATCTATATGCTGAGCAATGTAATATTAAATGAAATACATGAATTGAGATGGAGAGAGTAGAAACGGAATAGGGATTCTATCCTAGGGAGAGCTGAACCCGATCAGGGTTGCCTACGTATCCACAGTTAGTAGAATCAAGCCACACGTAGTTCCGGAAAGGAGTTGATGGTTTGATTTGATTGGACTGGTTTGCGGGTGATTGAAAGGTTTGAGGGTTGTTGCTCCTATTTTGCGGAGCGAGGTGGCCTTTTAAGCTCGTGCTGAGGAGCGATGTGGCCTTTTAAGCTCGTGCTGAGGAGCGAGGTGGCCTTTTAAGCTCGTGCTGAGGAGCCTGGAGAGGTAGGGATTTGAACAGGTTTTGAACTGAGGCTCTGACGAGGGTTTGAATAGATTGGGTTTAACTAGAGTTTAACTAGGGTTTACCTAGGGCTAACTAGGGCTTAATCAGGGTTTAACTAGAGTTTAACTAGGGTTTACCTAGGGTTAACTAGGGCTTAATCAGGGTTTAACTAGAGTTAACCGGAATTAACTAGGGTTAACTGGGTTTAACTAGGATTAACTGGAGTTAACTAGGGTTAACTGGGTTTAACTGGGATTAACTGGGATTAACTGGGTTTAACTGGGTTTAACTGGGATTAACTGGGATTAACTGGGCTTAACTGGGATTAACTGGGTTTAACTGGGGTTAACTAGGGTTAACTGGGTTTAACTGGGATTAACTAAGATTTAACTGGGTTTAACTAGGCAAGGCAAGTTTTGAACTGGGATTTTGGGCAGAGGTTCGACTAGGCAGCGCTAGTTTTTAACCGGGATTTAGGCAGAGGTTTGACTAGGCGAGGCTAGTTTTTAACCGAGATTTGGGCAGAGGTTTGACTAGGCGAGGCTGTATTTGAACCGGGATTTGGGCAGGGGTTTGACTAGGCAAGGCTATATTTGAACTGGAATTTGGGCAGAGGTTCGACTAGGCGAGGCTATATTTGAACCGGAATTTGGGCAGAGGTTCGACTAGGCGAGGCTGTATTTGAACTGGGATTTGGGCAGGGGTTTGACTAGGCAAGGCTATATTTGAACCGGAATTTGGGCAGAGGTTCGACTAGGCGAGGCTATATTTGAACCGGAATTTGGGCAGAGGTTCGACTAGGCGAGGCTATATTTGAACCGGAATTTGGGCAGAGGTTCGACTAGGCGAGGCTATATTTGAACCGGAATTTGGGCAGAGGTTCGACAGGCAAGGCTATATTTGAACCGGAATTTGGGCAGAGGTTCGACAGGCGAGGCTATATTTGAACCGGAATTTGGGCAGAGGTTCGACAGGCAAGGCTATATTTGAACCGGAATTTGGGCAGAGGTTCGACAGGCAAGCAGTCTAAACTAGAAATTAAAGACAAAACTAGAAACTAAGCAATTAATAAAGCTAAAAAAACTTGAAAGCAAGACTAGGGATAGAGGGATTACCTGCCCGAAAGTACGGCGAACTTTCGGACAAAGATGGATTCTCCAAAAAAACTAAAAATTTAGTGTTTCGGAAAGGAAACTCGAAAAACCAAGGAGAGAGGAGTGAAAATGGATGAATTTTGAAGGAAGGGAGGAGGGGTATTTATAGGGTCTCGGAATAGTGCCCGCGCCTTTTTAAAGGGCACGATTTATTATATTTTAATGAATAGTAAAACGGTATGAACAGTGAGTCGGCAACGCGTCGGCAACCGATATTTCTAAATTCGCGCCTTTTTAAAAGGCGCGATTTAATATATTTTATTATGAATAAATAAAATAATAAAAAATGAAATTTGTAGTGCAAGTGGGGCCCACATGGTCCCGCGCCTTTTAAAAGGGCGAGCTTGCCCCTTAGGGCCTGTTTGGGTCTTCAAAAATGAGTTTTTTTTTTGTTTTTTTGTTTATGCTCCTATTTGCCGAAAAACTATTTTTATCGTTTTAAACCTATTTTGAGCCCGAAAATAGCCAAATTGAACCGAAAAATTTGTAAAATTGTTTCGGATGAAATCATAACTTTTGACCAATTTTCAGGGGGCGTTTTGGTCATTTTACGCTATAGGGGCATTTCGGTCAATTTCAACCGTTTTAAGTTTAATTTAACTCCAAAAATAGCCAAAATTTACCAAAAATTTTATGAAATCATTTTAAACAAAATGAAAACTTTTTAGCACTTTTTCAGGGGTATTTTGGTCATTTTTCACCCTAGGGGCATTTTGGTCAGTTTTTTACCTAAGGGGCATTTCTCGGAAATCGAAGCACGTGAAAAGAGGGTTTTAAAAAAGGATTTTTAAAAGAGATTTTAGAGGTATGTAAGGAGATAAAGGGGTGCAAAATTGGGGTGCTTACAAATAGTGTATGAAATCCATAACTCCTCCCCTTCCGGGGATGTAATTTCAGAAGAAAGTCCCCTTCCAACGAGTTTTCCCTTGCCTTTTGTTCTCCCCAGCTATGTGTCATATCAATTGTTTATGTCTCAGGTGAGTTGTCATTTCCAGGGTCGTCAAAGGCTCGCAAGCTTTTGTCACAACAACAGTATGCAATTATTCCTTGCAAGGTCTATGTCATCTCGTACATTGATGGGACGTGATGGTACGCCTCCACTCCTTGGTAGTACTATCTCTGCTTGGGATGCACTGTCCGTGCCTGATTCAGCTTGGGAGTGAAATGGCGTATATCCCATGCCCGCGGGTGACAGAGAACATTCTTTTTATTCCCTGTGCGCTCTTTATCCTCTGCCTTCATGCTCAAGTTGTCATCTTCATTGGTCACTGGTTCGGTCTGCTATGATATTCTCTGGTTCTGATCTCTTAGGAATTTTGTGCTCGTTTCCGCGACCATTACTAAGGTGTTATTGTTTTCCCTGATTTATTTATGTCGCGCCCCAATATCCCACCTAGGTTAAAGTGAAACCTTGGTACGTGACTTAACTATCATAACATCCTATCATAAAGCATTTAAGACAATCAAAAATATGTACCTTAAAATTTTTCTTCAATTAACCATGATCAAATCTAAATATCTCCATTCAAAACTAAAACATAATAAATCATTTGAATCATCCATCATGATTCTCAACTATCAATATAATCTAACCATAAAATCTAAAATTAACTCTATTAAAATGTCTTGAACTCAAATTTAAAACTTGATAATTCAATTTCCAGAGAATGGCCAACGATCTAGATTTCATTCACTCTCGGGATAATCACCTGCTTGATTTTCTGCTTCCTCTTCGTACTCTTCCTCTTCCCAAGGTCTTAGGGCACAAATATCGAATCCCGAACCTGCCGAAATTAAAAGTATTGAAAACACTCTGCGTAAATGAATTCCTAACTAATAATATAACAATATTAATATAAAACATAAATCATTATTTCACAATACATGTATGCATATAAACAAATCAGAGTGCAGAAATATTTTTCTATTCAATTCATATACGTGCCCACTTGTACTTATCTTACTTGTCTTTCTTATTCGTGAGTGTGTCCAACAACATGCACTGTGCATATGGCTTGTCTGCACATTATCCGGTGCATACGGCTTGTCTTGCCTTGATCATAGGCTTGTTGATACTCGGCCCGTGCAAAATTCAAAATACATTCATGCTTGTGTACTTGTATACTTATATGAATTTCTTATATTCTTGCTGCTTATCATGCTTGTGTATATTTGATTCATGAGTGAGTATAAGTGAACAATGATAACTCATAGTTAAATCGTACCCTAAATTATAAGTCATAGGTTCTCAAAGATTCATCATAACGACTAAAACTATCATGATAATATCCCTAAGCCACACAACCATAATTCACGATTTGTTTTAATAAGCATATATCATTCACACAATTTGTACATCATACATCAATTTAAGGAATATCAAAATTTTCATAATTGATAAATCTAAAACATGCTCTATAAAGTTTTCAACAATAAAATAATGAAACAATTTATAAAATTAATCTAACAAAAGCTTTAATTTCATAACACATCATAATTTCTATATCAAAATCATAATCATTCCATAAAATCCAATAATCATCCCTTCCTTCATTCTTCATCATACATACACCATAAAATTATTCAATTTTCCCTTGTTGATATACATAATAAGAATCATAAGGAAAACATCTCTAAAAAAATCATAAACATCTTTCATAAGAGATTCATATAACTAATATGATTTGATCTTGTTTCTCACTTTAATCCAGACTAGTTCTTCTTATTTATATTAATAATCATCATATTGGTAGAAAGGAATCCATATTTACCTCTCCTGGTCGCTTCCTTACGATCTATCATAGGTTGAACTCTCTTTGGAATTCCTAAAAGTCTTAAAATGTTTTCCTAACCCTAAATCCACGAAATAGGGGATATTTATAAAGTTAGAGACCCTAAAATATTAAAAAAAAAAGTCGGAATCAACGTTTTTCGAAAAAATCTCGTATCAAATCCTGCTCCGATATTTGACCCATAACTTTTGACTCGGTTATCGGAATTGAACGATTCAAAATGCCTTAGAAACCTTATTCAAAGGAAAAAAATTTCTTATGAAATAAAAATGTCCCAATTTTAAGTCCTTCAAGGTCAAAATAGTCCATCAAGTTGGATGAATGTAAAAGGGAATCACAATCTAATTAGAAACTAATTAGGATACTTCCTAATTAGTTTAGGATTTTCTCCTCTAATCTAATTCATAATTACAAAGAGAGAGAGGGAGTGTGTGGGTCCCTTCCTATTATCTATAGGTTATAACTCTAATCTAATTAGAACTTATTAAATAGAAAGTCTATGGTGGGCTCCACTATTTTATACCTTAATACCCTAGATACAAATATCATATGTAAAGATTGTTTTGTTATACCGTATATAAATTGTCTTTTTTTTTCTTATTTTTACATACATCACATGAATGACACAATTATCGATAAATTAAAATTTGGGTCTCTACACTTTTGATACCTCTAGTTCTAGTTCCTCTAGTGATGAGAGAAATTTGGCCATTCTGGGACTCGGCAATGATTTACTTAAGCGACTAATTGTTTGTGGTTTGCCTTGCTCCCACAGGGAGCTGGAGTTACTTCCGTAGGAACCTCTGAATGATAGATGACATGCCCTTCTCGGGCGTCCCTATAGAGAGAGATTTGACTTGTCCTTTTTTGGCCTTCTGAGTCATGCCCGTTAGAGATTATTGTAGACCATGCCCTAAAGAGGGCTTCCGAGCTAGATTCGTCTCAACCTGCACGGCCTCTATCCGATTTGTTGACCCGTATTGACAGACGTCGAAGAGATTATTGTAGACCATGCCCTAAAGAGGGCTTCCGAGCTAAATTCGTCTCAACCTGCACGGCCTCTATCCGATCTGCTGACCCGTCTTGCTAGACCTAGGAGCGATTATAGCAGACCATACCCTAAAGGGTGCTTCCGAACTGGATTTGTTCGGACCTGCACGGTCTCTATTCGATCTGCCAACCCATCTTGCCAGATGTAGGAGATATTATGGAAGACCATGCCCTCAAGGGGGATTTCAAACTAGGTTTGTCCCGATCTGCACAATCTCTATCTGATCTGCCAACTCGTCTTGCTAGACGTAGGAACGATTATGGCAGACCACGCCCTAAAGAGGGCTTCCGAGATGGATTCGATCCAACCTGCATGACCTCTATCTGATTTCCCGACATGTCTTGCCAGACGTAGGAGCGATTACGGCCAAAGGAATGTGTCGACCCGTCGAAATAGACGTATGAGTAATTACGACCTAAGGGATGTGCTAACCAGTGTAAACAGACGTAGGAGCAATTACGAACAAAGGGATGTGTCGACCCGACTAGACAGACGTAGGAGCAATTACAGTCAAGGGGATGTGCCGACTTGTCCAAACAGACGTAAGAATGATTACGATCCAGCAAGCAACTTGTTAGGAGCAACCCTACTAGTAAAGGGGCTCGAAAGAACTTTTGCCCTTGTAGGTGGGGCCCTAGCCAGACATTCTTGGCCAGGTTTCAAAATGGAAGAGAAGTCATGGAAGGAACTGAATTGGCCACGCAATGGAATGTGTCGACTTGTCTAAACAGACATTGGAGCAATTACAGTCAAGGGGATGTGCTGACCCATCTAATCAAACGTAGGAATGATTAAGATCAATGGGATGTACCGACCCGTCTAGGTAGACGTAGGAGCAATTACGGCTAAGGGTATGTGCCAACCCGTCTAAGTAGACATAGGAGTGATTACGATTTTAATCCCTATACCTTATCTGAATGGGACTTCACTTGCTAGTTTTGTGGTAATTGTCATTCGGCCACTGCCAACCTGAGCTGAGCATTGTCGCCCTGAGCTTTACTTACGTCTCTTTAATCTGAGCTTTGTCTAGTGTTTCAAGTCATTGACACTGTCCCTTCATTCGAAAAGGTTTGTAGCTCCTTGACAGCTGTTGTGCTCATGCCTTTAGCGTTTTTGGATCACCACTCACTTGCCACACCGAGTTTGCGTTACATGCAACTTCAAACTGGCCATGTCTCCCACTGATCACGTATGTTTCAAGTCACTTCGTAAGTCTAATAGTTGCTTATAGCATGTCCAGTCATACTTGAGACGACGCACATTCAATGTGATTCTATTCAAGAAGCATATCATAATGACACGATGACTTCGTTTCGTCTTCCCCAGCACAAAATCGATTTTACCCCCTGGAAGTGATGTGTGCGGTCAGATGAAGGGGTTGCTTTGAGCCCGCTTGTCTCTTAAGAGTAGGGACATATTTAACGATGGATGGACTCCTGTGTACTGAACAGAATTGCTCTAAACCTGCATGTCTCTTTATAGAGTAGGGACATCCTTGTGGGAACCCTCAGGCTAGCTTACCTCCTCTAAGAGCAGGGACACCGTTATTGGGTCACCTCAGGCTAGTCTGTCTCCTATGAGAGCAAGGGCTCTTTTGTGTGCTATGCATAGAATTGCTTTGAGTCTGCCTGTCTCTTTAGAGAGCAGGGACATCTTCGGTGGGAACCTTTAGGTTGGCCTATATCTTCTGAGAGCAAGGACACTGTTATCGGGCCACCTCGGGTTGGCCTGTCTCCTCTGAGAGCAGGGGCATCTTTGGTAAACCATTTCTATATGCTACATAATGAGTTGCTTCTAGCCGGCTGTTTCTTTAGAGGGCATGAACATCCTCGGTAGGAACCCTCAGACTGGCCTATCTCCTCTGAGAGGAGGGACACCGTAGTGGGCCACCTCGGGCTGGCCTGTCTCAGAGAGCAGGGGCATCTTTATTGTATGACAACACAACGGGATGACCAATCAGGAACACTCTAGGACTCACCAATTTGATAATGGGTACTTAGACATGCAAAACTGTCGAAGATACCATGATGCTAATACCGACGTGAGCTTGATGAGGTGATCTCACCTAATCCCTACTTGGCTGATCCAAGTTAGGCTAGTTGAGTCGGCCCCAACCATGCAAAATTTCTTAAGTAGATTTCTTGCGTAGATATTTTGATGGATGCGAATGGGAGATGATTACAACCTTCGTATGACGCCTGTGCCTATTACCACAGTTGTGGCGCTCGCTAGCTCTCGTTTTGTTCCCTCCACTTTAGGTATTGAGGTTTTTGGTGGGTTTGAAATAGATTTTACCTTGTTATTGCGCGTTCCCTTTGATCATCTACCTATAGACGCTCAAATCAGTTTATTTTCGTCAATGCAGTCATAACTAATAAGAATAGAGTCTAAAATCCATACCTCTTCACCTTTCGAGGATGTAATATCGGAAGAAGTCCCTTCCAATGAGTTGCCCTTGCCTTTTGTTCTCCCAACTATGTGTCATATCAATTGTCAGTCTCAAGCTAGTTGTCACTTCCAGTGTCAGAGGCTCATAGGCTTTTGTTACATCAGCACTCTGCAATTTCGCCTTGTCAGGCCCATACATTGATGGGACGTGATGGTACTCCTCCACTCTGTGGTAGTACTATTTGCCCGGGATACACTATTTACGCCTGCTTCAGCTTGGGAGTAGAATGGTGTATATCCCTTTGCACCGCATCTGGATGGGATATCTGAGTTGGTGGTTGGTTCTGCTTTGGTCGAGATGCTAGTCGGCCTGGTCGAGATGCTCGTTATATAAACCTTTCGGACAAATTGAAAATTTAAATGCTTTGTACTACACTATTGGTGCAAAAATATATCTTCACTAATATAAAGCGGATGGGGAGTTCAATACATTGATTGCATTTTACTAAATTCCAAAACTATCATTTATTTGTATGGATTCAAAATGTTAAATGAATTTTAGTTGATTCTAAAATGACCCTTTACTCATATAGGTTCAAACGTTGTTTGAATTTTAGTTAATTCTAAAATTGTCCTTTAAAACGTTAACTAAATTTTATTAAATTCCAAAACCACTCTTTACTCATATATACTCATATATAAAAAGACAATGGCATTTTAAAAGGTTGATTGAATTTAGCTTAATTCCAAAACTATCTCTTTATTAATATATAAAGAAAATGATACTTTAAAAAGTTAATTGAATTTTAGCTTAATTCTAAAATTACCCTTTATTTATTTTAACTTAAATTAGTATATGAGACTTTTTCACCAAAAAATAAAGTGGACAAAAAAAAATTGATTAAAATTTAATTCTAAAATTGCTCTTTATTATTATATAAACCGATGTTTTTATACCCGGACCACCATTAAATCGGGCCTATCTCTTTATTATTAAATTTTTTTTTTCTTCTTGGTCAGAATTTCTCTAATTTTATTTTATTCTCAAAATGCCCTTTAGTCAGGTTTCTAAACCCAAAGTGCCCGCAAAATTTTTCCTAGTCATAATGTCCCAAATATTTTTTAATTCCCAAAATGTTCCTAAGTCAAATTTTTTATACCCAAGTCCCTCATTAATTTTTAACCTAAAATGCTCCTCAAGTTTGCCCAATTTAATTTTTCTTTATTTCTAATATGTCATTCAAGATTATATACCCAAAATGTCCTCAATTTTTTCTATATCCAAAATACCCCTAATGTCTTTTAGTTCTCAAAATGTCTCTACATCAAGTTTCTATACCCAATGCATCCCTTACAAATTTTTTTACCCAAAATGACCCTCAAGTTTTTATAATTAAAATATTATTTCTCGATAGGGTTCGTTCCCCCTCTCTTCTCTCTCTCATGTGCATTGCATGTGCACCCCACTTTATGTACTAGTTCAAGTGGCATTCGACTAGCTCTCTTCACCGTGATGACACTGAATAGAAATGTGTTGAGATGTCATTGCAATCATTTAGGTTTGATGTAATCTTCTATTTGTACAAACCTCCTTTATCTACTTTACCTATTGGCAGTGTAGCCCCTGCTTTGGAGGAGGTACCGTGTTCCATGAGTTTGTCTTGAACCAAAAAAAATTTTAAGAAACCTAGTGACTGGGATTGGTAAGCAAGTTTTCTAAAACCCTTTTAACTTGTGTAAACAAACCACTGCTTCATTCAACAACAAAATATTAGATCGAGGCTTTTGATGTATGCAATTAGAACTAGGAAAGTTGAGATTACTCAGCGAAAAAAAGGTTTAAAATAATATTAATAATAAAAGAAAAAAACACGCTTTTAACCTCTAATTCCCCGAGGAAACCTCAGATATGGATCATATGGATGCTTCAAAATAGATACGCAAGAGTTGGTACTTATTACTCTGTTTACACGTTTGGATATCAAAATGAGGAGCATGTTAAGAAGCAGTGTAATAGTGTTTGCAGAAAACCATTGTTTTCATATTTGACCCTCAAAAATTAAAATAGCTTCATTACCTAGGGCGACCTTATGAAGTTACCCATTCGGTGGGTATGCGGGGTAAGGGGGAGGGGTGAAAAAGAGGGCGAATTATGGGCCCAATCTATCATATCACACGACTATCGACGGAGTTGAACAGATTACCTGGTGTACGTGTGTAAAGACTGATTTTTGGGCAAATATGCTACCATTTCAACGTGCAAAATCATGCGAAACGACCATGATTTTTCTGTTTCTAATCAGATTAGACCTATAGCTGCATTCAGAGACCTATCTTCAACAGCTAACATTTCATAGCTTTTGATGCCAGTGCTCCAACAACGGTACATCTATATTTCAACCCGAGAGAATTATGACCTGATTTCCAAGATTTACTTTCTGACAACTGAAGTGCACTTGGCTGTCGGCATGCTCCTCTTAAGTTTTGTGACTCACTGAAATTAGAAAGGGAGCTTAGTTGGAAATCAGTTCATAAATATGGTCTTTTTATTTAGCGTAGCCCGACTACATGCTTACATATCATGCAAAACTGGGCTTCCTGTTTGACGCATCCCCTATCAGCTACAGCTTGCGAGGTGCAGCTTCACTGCCAATTAAGAAGCAAATTGACTTTCCCATCGTTCTCAGTGGATATGTACTCCTGCAAGTTACCACTTTGTTTTTGCTTGGCAAGCTGAAATCAATTGATCTAAACATAATTGAAAAGCCCAATTGATAAAGTATTAGACACAAGAAATACTACCATGCACTGACAATAAAACGGGATAGACCTTCATTATAGTGGGAGAAAGACCCAAAACCGAATACGTCCAATGCTGGCAACGTGTTTCTTCGGAATTTTTTCCCAACAATTTTTGGCTGGTTTATGCTTAAGAAATTTCCTGGTGATACCAGGAACGCGCCCTTTGATCATAAACAATCCGAAGTTCATTGTCATCTTGACAATCTTCAGCTTTCGGATCTTTGTTTTCGTCTCTCCATCCTCCCGGCATCCTTCCTTCCCCTTGTAACATTCGCCTGGGTTGTTCAGAGCACCAATGGCTTCCCAATGCCCTGTGCTCTTGGAAACATGGGTCAGTCATCCCCTCTAAAAATTGTTCCTCTTAGATTCCCCTGCAGAAATATGAAAGCGGGACTTAGGGTCCAAACCGGTCCAGATAACATTTTCCTAGAAATTCATGGAAAATTACGTTAAGTGTTATCTGAGGTACATGAAGGCATCCGTCCCTAAGATTGCAGAAGTACGAATTTATATCCAAAATGACCCTGTTGCAACTGAAGCTGAAATTAGTTCAGGATTTGATGAGACTTAATGCTTTCCATTCAAGTGTGAAATACGGGAACAACTAGAACAACAATATATTACAGAAGGAGTTTTTTGTATCTTTCTGTCTAATATGGAATACATCCATAACCTCTTCATCGACCAATACTTATTATTTTCAGTTAAAGACTCCCAAACTCCTCTGACCACAAAAACACTACCATCCCTAGATGAGGGTCTAATACATGCATACACTCCAATCTAAAACTCCCACATGGTAGTCACACACTCAAAAATTACGTTGAGGCAATTATAATACGAGAATTGGATAGAAGATATATAATATATATATATTAGAAGTACACCAGTAAATTTTAAAGATTTTGAAGAAAATCCCTATTTTTTAATAAATTCATTAGCAAGTAATTAACCTTATAGTACATAATTTTAATGAGATATTAATTATATCTATATGAGTCTATTAAGTAATTTTGCTTCTAATACTTTTTACAATTGGGACCCCACCACGATCAACTATTTCAAAAGTCATTTTTCCCTAATCAAGTTTCATTAGCAATACTCCTTTTTTGGGTGATTATTAGTACGACTCCCTACTAGTAAGGACTCCATATACTCACATTAAAACAACTAATATGAAAGTCTTTATTAATATACCACAATATACATATCAAAATATAGTTGTACACATAATATTAACTTACTAATATAAATAAACCTATTATGTTATATAAAATCTATTATTTAATACAATGAGACTTTTAAAATACGTCCCTACAAAAAATAGAGAAATTTTAAGATG